>JAQQZR010000003.1:16886892-16903751 GCA_030068235.1 Notoglanidium macrostoma | reverse complement strand
AGAGAGACACACAGAGAGAGAGAGAGAGAGACACACACACACAGAGAGAGAGATTGAGAGAGAGAGAGAGAGAGAGAGAGACAGAGAGAGAGAGAGAGAGAGGAGAGAGAGAGAGACAGAGACAGAGGAGAGAGAGAGAGAGAGAGAGAGAGAGAGAGAGAGCGCGAGACAGAGAGAGAGAGAGAGAGAGCGAGACAGAGAGAGAGAGAGCGAGAAAGAGAGAGAGAAGCTATTAAACTCATTCTAAAAACAGATAAGAAGCATAAGCACTGTAAGCATAAGATACATTTTTAAAGACTGATGCTTACCTCAGTAGCAAAAATATGTGGTTCAGGAATGATATATACAGGGTGATATAAGTCTTCTTTAGGGAAGCTCAGAGGGGGAACTAATATAGATGACTCTGAGTTTTTCCTGAAACGAAGACAAACAAAAAACAGGTTAGACCAAATTCTGTTTTGCCTAGTTATGCAAGCAGAGCGATAAAAGATAGAAAGAAAGGGGAGACAGTTACAGGTCTAGCTTATCCTTTGTGTTTTTCTCATCTTTGGCCAGATTGTAGTCCAACATCTTTTGCTTGTTGTTAGCCTTGTCATTACAAAGTGTATCCTTGATGCCAGAGTTGAGAGCCGCATCCTTGTTGGACACCTTGAATGGACCACCAGGGATGAGGAAAGCTTCTTTCTCTTTGTAGCTGGCCTGAACGTTAGAGATCACCGAGTTGCGATTGTTGATAGTGTCCAGGTTGTTGCGCACAGAGGAGAACATGGACGTGTTGCCATGTCTCATCTGCTTGAGGAGGATGATGGCAGCGCACAGCACCAGCGTCAGCGTGATAAGGCCCAAGGTGAAGGAGATGGCCAGGACTGCGGGGAAACTAGGTACAGCAGGAGGCTTTGTTGGTGGCTGGCTGTACTCGCAGCGCAAACCCATGAATCCGGGCAGGCACTGGCACACAGGCCCGCTGAAGTGAGTGTAGCATGTGCCGCCATTTTTGCAGGGCAGGAGGCCGCAAGCGTCAGCACGCACACTGCAATCCTTGCCTGTGAAGCCCAACGTACACTTGCACGTGTAGTTATTAATGCCGTCCACGCAGGTGCCTGCATTGCGACATGGGTTACGGGCGCACTCATCAATGTTGCTCTCACAACGCAGTCCTTTGAAGCCAGGACGGCATCGACACATTAGTCTGTGACCCAGGTCTAGACACTGACCTCCTTTAAAAGAGAAATACAGGAAAGGAAAGGTTAAACATTGAAACACCACTATTTACTGTAAATCAAATGCAGCTACTCGAGATTAAATATTTGTAGACAAATATGGCATGGCGAATTTATAGAAAACATTAGCAGTAGGCTTGTAATGTTTAATTAGTACACGTGGAAAACGTTTGCCACGTTTCTTTTGCAATTTTACGTCTGTGCTACTTCATCATGGCAGGTCTATCTTCCATGCTATATCTGCGTTAGACAAACTGGCGTCTCTCCTATCCTGTTCGAGAAGTAATCTTGATTGGCTGGCAGTCACACTAAATGGATGCATCTCAAGCTACACACATAGTGAGCTGCCACTCAGGCGGAATATGTTGAAAGCTACGAAATGCCAGAGCAGCATAATTGCTTGAATTTTTCCGATAAGTCCTTCACAGAAACCAAGTTTACTGTGTCTGTTTTCTTGCGTTATTAAAGGTTGCAGTGCTTACCATTGGCACAGGGGTCACTGCTGCAGCGGTCAATTTTCTTCTCACAGTTGGAGCCCATGTAACCGGGAGGGCAGCGGCATGAGTAACTTCCAGTCATTGTCTCCACACAGGTTCCACCATTGAAGCATGGTCCATCTGCACAGGTCATTGCACTCACCTGACAATCCTTTCCATAGAAACCCTGGGGGCACGTGCATGAGTAGTCGTTCACCAGATCCTACAAAGTTAAAGGGGGGAAAAAACCATAAGCAACCCGTCACAATAGCTGACCGGTATCATTTGCTATGCCATTGCCTCTCTTGCTTCACATTTACAAATACTGTATGGTACAAATACTCATCCATCACAATTTCATTCCTATACGTGATGCACATTATTGTTCTTTGCACTACCACACACACTTGCACTTTATGTATATTGGCTGTTTTGTATCTAATCTGTATATTGTGTATTGTCTGTAAATAACATGTACATTATCTCTATATTGTCTATATTGCTTGGGAGTGACCAGCGGCCTCAACCAAATCTTTGTGTTCGTGTTTACCTACTTAGCCATTAAATCTGATTCTGATCCTGACTCATAAAAGACACAAGATCAAGACAATTCGAGTCTAGGCTTGAACATGGGCACTTACATTACAGCTGCCTCCGTTCTTGCATGGGTTGCTGTTGCACACATTGGTCTCAATCTCGCAGTTGGTGCCATTGAAGCCCGGCTTGCAGGTGCAGGTGTAGCTCCCCTGGCCCGTGTTTGTGCATGTGGCGTCATTCTTGCAGGGTTTATGATTGGTGCAGAAGTTTAGGTCTTGGTTGCAGAACAGACCGCCCCAGCCTTCCTTGCAGTTGCACTGAAATGGCTGGTTGCAAGTTCCATGCTCGCACCCAGGGTGCCGCTGGCACTCATCGCAGAGGGGGCCCTGATACCCGAGGCGACACTTGCACTCACCAGGGGTCTCACAATAACCGTGCTTGTCGCTGCAGCCAGGCGAGCAGATGGCTGTTAGAAACGAGAGGCAGAGAAAAGGGGGAAATTAGAATGAGGGTTCCTCTTGCACTAGAACACACACACACACCCACCCACCCACCCCTCCTTACCTTGCCAAGGCGCGGGAACGTCAAGTATTTGTTAAGTACTAAACTAAGCAGCTGGGACACAGACAAAAGAAACACATGCCGTCTTTTTCATGCAACGCAGAGCACATTACATTCAACCATCCTCCTTAGTCTTATTGTTAGCGGAGCATAAAGAGATTCGAGTTAGGATTTGTCCATTAACACAAAAGGGCAGGAGGGGGTGAACTGGTTGACTTAACTGCCTACCAGATCGCATTTTACCCCATAGCTTATTTCAGACTGTGTAGGGGAAATGTTGTAAACATTCAGAGTAACACAACAAACAGCAGTCGCAACGTGTTAGGCAACTGGAGCTACAATAACACTTGGAATTAGGGGGAAAGGTTGACGCAGAACGCGCGCCCGCGTCTTTTGACATTCTTTTCGGTGGAAACGTCAACAGAAACTGAGCAAAGCATGGACTAAGAAAAAGGCACTTACGCTCAACGCAGTATTCGCCTTTCCAACCAGATAAACAAATCCTCTGTCCGGAGGAGTCGCAATTGAAGTGGCCGAAGGTGTCTTCCCGTGGGCGGCAGTAATCCGAGCAGCTCTTTCCGTAGTAAAACTCGTCGCACATGACATGGTAAGAGTAGCGCAGTTCACTCTGCTCTCCGAGCCGCTCGTCCTGCAGAGAGTTCTCCCCAACTGTCAGGCTCCTTTTAGTGGCCAGGAGGCTGATCCGGTTGTCCTGGTTTTCTAAAAACACACCAAAGAGACCGAGTGGTTAAGGTTATTCACTAATATCTGATGTTAGGAAAACGAGAAGCCTTTATTTGTCACATGGCACAGTGAAATTCTTTTTTTTATATCCCAGCTTGTTAGTGGGGGGTCAGAGCGCAGGGTCAGGCATGATACAGGTTAAGGGCTTTGCTCAAGGGCCCAACAGGGGCAGCTTGCTGGTCCTGGTGCTATTCTGATCAGTAACCCAGTGCCTTTCACGGTTGAGCCACCCCTGCCTCATAAAGAGAAGCAAAAGAAAAAGAGAAGGAGAGGACAGGGGTTTACCCATAGACTGGTCTGACGAGGACTCTGCATTCCACGCCTCGATGATCAACGAAAATGTTCCCTGTGAGGCAAGAACACACACAAAGTTCATAAATACATAGCTAATCTAGCCTATATAAATACTGCAAAGTGTCTCAATAGGGAAGATTAGCATATTTCTTGTTTTCTTACTTTCTTTTAGCAAAACTTTATTGAGGCTACAAAACATCCTCTAGGCTACATGATTGTCATTTCTTTGCAAACACACTCTCTCGTCTCACTCCCACGCATGATGAACTCATGTGAACACATCTGCTGCTCTGCATACGATTGCGCTTCAAATGCCTTCCTTGAAATGATCTGTGATGCTGTAGCCATGAGAATGATTTCAATGTTCTTTTTTGTGTCAAAAACGACCATTATACCCCTAATCCTCAGTTTTTCTATATTACATATTTTATCTCTAACAATTTCTTTATTCTTATTTGTAATTTCTTCATTTTTATTTGTTCCAGAAAATTCCAGATTTTTTTTTATGTATTAAAATTTACTTATATGTTTATAATATTTGCACAGTGGTTCAGGATACATTTCACTGTGTGTTGTACTTGTATGACTATGCATGTGACAAATAAAGGATCTTGAAATCTTGATCTTGAAATATGTATGGAGACACCTGGAAAACTCCAGTTTTTATTTAATAAGTAAAACAAAGTTCTGCTGAGTTCTTAGAATCAGTACATATATTAGGCTGACAGCCTGTTAATGGATTTGTTTTTAATACCTAAAATGGAATTAAATTGCAGCAGGATAGAACTAAAGTAGATGCAGATGTAGCTGTATTAGGAGAAGAAGGAAATATGCACAGGCAGAATTAGGACTATGGATTATAGGAAGAACCTCACCGGCCATTTGAAATTGAAGGGCACTTTGATGGGGACGCTTCTGGCGATGGAGCTCGGCTCGGCACTGAAGATGTCCGTCAGTCCGGTGCCGTAGGTACACGGAGGTTCCGCCGAGATCACATCCTGCGAGTGTTTGAGACACACACGGAAGAAGATGCGGCAATCCTGGGAGTTCTTACACACACCGCCGGGGCTGGTGAACGAGTGCACTTTCAACTCGAACACACCGGACGAGTCGACCTGGACACGGGATAAACAAACAAACAAACAAACAAATAAATAAATGCGCTCAAAGGGTCGAAGGCGCGCGCTCTTCCAGCACCTAAACAGCCGCACAGAGACTATTACTCACCAGCTGGCACGCTATCAAAATAAAGATGCACGTCGATAATAAGTGAGCCATTTTCCTCATGGTCTGCCTAAACAGCAGACAAGACTGGAGCAAGTTATCCGATACAAGTTTCTGTCTGGTTTCCAACTACAAAACACTAAAAAGAAAAATAGAAGAAAAAGATTAAAGCTTATGTGGAAAATATGAGGGCGAAGTGAAGTATACAAATAACCTGCTAACTAAAGTAATCCTGATCTGGAGCTTACAATCACCAAACTAACCTATGTGCTCCACGATATGTGCTCTTTGGACCTATGTGTTTTCAGCTTAGTAGGAGAGAGGGCACGCGCCGCAGCTTTTAAACGCGAGGGCGGTGTGGGCGTGAGCATATGCAAATGAATACTAAGTTGCCATATGAAGGACTTATATTGACGAGCTTGTAAATAAAAAAATATATATATATGGAAAAGTCTGACTGGGCAAGTACTAGGAAAAGAAATCAAATGCAAATCCAAGTCAACTCGTAAAGCCTATTAAAATTCCATTAGGCTATTTATCATTATTAAAAGAGTTTCTCATAGAGAAATAGAGAAAGTATTACAAATATTAGACCGCACTTTTAGTACGGACTTGTTAGTGCTTTGTAAGATTTTTTTTTTTTTTCATATAACCTTAAGACATCTTTAGCAAGGATTAGGAGGTGCCTAGTAGAAGTTAGTTTTTCCCCCCTTAATATTTTCCTTCTTTCTGCCACGTGCCGGGTTTTTTTTCATATGTATGTATTTGAGCTCTTTTTTCTCGGGGGTGGGTTGCAGAGGTTGTTCGCACTCGCCCCTTTTTAATACAGCTCTACGTGTGTCATTGTTGGGTCGCGTGTGAGTCGTTAAACCCGCGCGCCGCTTATTGTGCCTTTAAGATCCGGGGGCTTCTTTTGTTCTCAGGGCTTCACTCATGGGCCTCAGGAGGCTCAAAATTACACATAATTGCTTTTGTGTGTGTGTGTGTGTGTGTACGCGCGCGTGTAGGAGGACTGTACTGTCCACAGCTGTATGCTAAAACAGCACCTGGCGAGACTGAGACTGTGTCCCACACGCGCCACCTCGTCGTCACCAGTTCTCCCGTAATGAACACCTCCGTCTCAATTAAGTCTCAGACCCATTAAAGCGTGGCTCGGCATGTGAAAATAAGCTCTAGTGGTGTAATTAAGCTACTCTAACAGCCTGAGGTTGACCTAAGGGTTCTCTTCAAGCGACATCATTTAAAATCAGCAAAATAATCAGCACCTAATCAGGTTGGATAGAGCCGCTCACGCTTTCTGGCTCTTGTTCTGTGTGTGTGTGTGTGTGTGTGTGTGTGCCAGCCATATGCCGCGCTCACTGGCCGTTGCACTCCCTGGCACCCGACTACAATACACTCAGGACAGGTAAGCAGACTCGTTTTTGCAGAAAAGAGGAAGAAGTGGAAGAGCGAGAAATCTACAAGCCTCGACTTCTGGCACTCAGGATGTGGGCTGAATATCTACAGACTCTATAGCCTATGGTTTTGGTTACTTTCTGAATATAATTATATATATTACATTATACACAGATTAAAGTCATTCCGTGGCCAATTAATAACAGATGGCTATGTCACAGGCTATGTGATGGAGAATGAGCAAAGAAGGACAATGACGAGCTGCTTTCCAAACTGTTGCTCCTCTCTAGCGGCTGCCTGTTGTTATGCTAATGAGCACAGCGCGTGCCTCCGCTGGCACGCTTCGCCTGCGTCACGAGGGGCGTGGTTTATCCATTGACTAATAATAAACAATGATTTGGACCCCGTTTTCTTTCTTTTTTTTTTTTTTTTTTAATTTATACATTTTTTTAGCTCAGCGTACACCTATGTCTGGCTAATATTTATAAGTATTTTTAAGAATATAGTGACAAACACTAGGTAGATTACTTTATCAGTTATGTCGAACAGCATTTAGTGTTGTTTTCATGAAATCTTTGGCAAAAAAAAGGCATTCAGATTCTAGATAGGAGGCTACAGATAATGTTTCTATACAGCATCGTTATCAAATGAATAACTGAATGGAAAAAAACAACGAGAGTTTCTATTGGTTTATGTATTATAGCCGTAGCAGTTGTTCCGTGACTTGTTAATAGACTTCATATGGTACTGATGCAGATCCACAAAACGCAGACAAACGAGAGGTCACGTGACCGAGGGAACGCATTAATTAAAGAAATCGATGGCCATCTGCTGCAATCGAAAGCGCACGCGACGCACGTCTAATGTTTGCAGACGCATATATAAAGATCAATAAACTAACCCTGATCGATAAAAACGCATGGCGTCCCTCCAAAACACCAGCTAGCATCGAGGGAAGGTGTAGCCTATAGACGACTGTATGAATATTAGTGTTCTCTCTGCTTGCGCAGCACACTTAAAAAAATCATCCACGTGTCCAGTGGTGTAAGAACCAACGCTTGGGGCCAAGGCGACGTTGTGTCTGCATGGTTGTGAGGATCAAGAGGAGGAGGTGGAGAATAAGAGGGAGATCACAATAGTTGGAAAGGCACACTTCGACTTTTGGGAAGGTGTGAAGCAGTGGCAGAAGGCATGGTGCGCCCACAAATGTGAATCTGTCGAGGTGTTAGCTGCGACACCAGGCGCTCGAGCCACGCTGGTTCCCACAAACGCACCTTGATCCTGCACGTGCACAGGGATGCAGCTGAGGTGTCACTCTGGCACATGGCTTTTGTTCACAGCTTCGGCTTGCAGTTTGGTCAGGAGTTGTAGTGGGAAACTGTTACTTTGTAGGCTGAGCATCTATTAAAAGGCATTTTGCAAAGTTTTAATGCAGCATAAGACAACTATGCACCTTTATTACATATGTGTGTGATATGGTCTATGGCACATGTCCACCATGCTCCAACTTAAAGCTGAAGGAGTGAACTGAACACGGAGTTTTGCCATGAGGTAGGCAAATTGCTGCTCTTCCAGTATATATCGCTAAATATATATGACAAATTCAACTAAATAAGGATAATACAAAATCTCAAACGCACTTAAAAAAACTAAAGTAGGCCTATGTGTTTAGGTGTATTTTTGTTTGCACGCGCCTGAACCACGCCCGAGGGCACTGCGGCACGTGGCCGTCTGTCGCGCACCGAGGCGTCAAACTAAAAGCAAAAGTACAACACCTAAACATTCGGTGACCAGGGCCATATCTGGCGCATAAAAACATCTGGTACAAACATGTGCTGAGAGAGACCTCTCATTACCTTTTCACTGAGGTTGCACGGCAAATAAAACAGTTGTCTGCAGAATTTTATCAGATCAGATTCGGGATTTATGCTTCATAAGCAAGACTCATCTGAATGAAGTGTATTAATATTTGCTTGTGACAGAATTATAGGTATAGTTAGGTGGTTGTTAAGAAAAAAGCCAGTGCAGTCATGGATTTAACTAGCAAATGTTCACTGCACTCAGTGGACATGAAAACTGTATAAAGTTTCAGTGCATAGTATAAGCTAGCTATTATTTTTAATTAAATCTGAAATAAACCGTATCTGGTTTTATACAAGAGTTTGTGGGATTCCTTATGAATTTCTTCGAAATGGTGAATAGAATTTTAAGTTACTGCTCTATATGGCCTTCAGCAGTCTGATAACATTAGAATGGAAATCTGACCAGCTTTCATTGAATTACTGTATGCAAATATTGTATGATAATGAGTTTACACTAAAAATGATGTCCAGCTCTGTATAAGCTGATCAGAACATACTAAAGGACAAGACACACACAGAGGCTGTCCAAAAAGTCTTTATTCAAATACAGATACAATTACAACAAATGTTCAAATTGACAGCCTTGGACTTTGACATTTGTGTATAGGCTGAATTTGATAAATAAGATCCTGTATATATACTAAGATCCTGTGGGACTTCAAGTTCCAGACAGATAAGTAGCTGCTGGCCAACCAACCAGACATAGGGTGGTTCATAAGGAGCAGAAAACAGCTGTAGTGATAGATGTGGCAATCCCAGCTGACAATAACATCAAGTACCAAGGCCTGAAGGAACAACTGAAACAGATGTGGAAGATGAAATCCAAAGTGGTTCCAGTGATAATAGGAACATTAGGGACTGTGACTCCCAAACTTGGAGAGTGGCTCCAACTGATTCCAGGGTCAACAACTGAGGTCTCTGTCCAGAAATGCTAAGATACTGCGCAGAACCCTCGAACTCCCAGATAGTGAACCAGAGGTTGAGGGAGACATGCACACACCACCCCCCAATGAGGGTTTGTGTGCATGTGTATATATATATATATATAGAGAGAGAGAGAGAGAGAGAGAGAGAGACAGAGAGAGAGAGAGAGAGAGAGAGAGAGAGAGAATACATAAGAAATATAGCTTGATAAGAAATGAATGGTTTGTCCTTTTCTACTGTAACATTACCACAGCTGAATTTACTCTACTTGAAGCAGTATTTGAGCAAAAGCAATGGTGATCCGTATGTAACTTTCCGGTTTTTACAATATCACTGTCAAAACAGTCGATCACTCAGTCATGTTCAGTAAGTGACTTATCCTGATTGAGTTTGTGGTGGATCTGGAGCTGATGTCAGGAACAGTGAACAAGAGGCTGGCCTACACCCTGCAGAGCACCATGCGTGCACATTTTCACACACACATTCACACCTTTTTTCCTCACACCTAGTAAATGACAATCACCAATCCATGCAGTACACCGGCATGTTTATTGACAGCCGGAGAAAACCCAGTGGAAACCAATGCAGACACCTTGAGAACATGTGAAGCTCAGTACAGACAGTAACCTGAGCTCAGGATTGAACCCAGGACCCTGAAAATGTGATGTGAGAACACTACCCACCGAGCTGCCTGCTTAAATAGTATCACTCTAAATGTGTGTGTGTGTGTGGGGATTTATAAATCACACCTCACGTGTTCCTTAATGCTCCATCAAGTCATCAGCGACATACTTGTGCAGATGTCAGGCTGTCTATCAGCGAGGTGTCAGATGGAGTAGGAGAGCAGAGGTTAGTGAAAGTTCAGGCAAATGGTATTAGACCAGTGTTAATCACATTCTGCTTAAAGGAAGTCTTTGAAGAGGTGCATAATAAATGGTATTGGTAATTACATTATTTGTTAGCTGAATGTGTGTGCACGGTGCCCTGCCATGGACTCGCAACTTGGCTGTAATACCATATCCTGCCTAGTATTCCCAGGATTGGGATGAGCTCCAGACTCACCATGGCCCTGATAAGGATAAAGCAGTATAGCACCTTTACATCAACAGAAGAGCAAAACAAGGTGTCCCAGATATCTGGATCCATTTATTCAAATACAAATATTAAAACAAATGCTGAAACTGATAGCGTCAGAGCTCGACATTTCTGTATATGCTGAATTTGATGTTATATTCTTAGTTTTGAAGCCATTTTGGATCTGAAATAAAAAGAAAAATATAAAATTTCATATAAGGATCCAGTCCTTTGCGACACCCTTTATATATTTATTATATTTTTGTTCTATTTTATTATATAA
Source organism: Notoglanidium macrostoma (assembly GCA_030068235.1). Lineage (NCBI taxonomy): Eukaryota > Metazoa > Chordata > Actinopteri > Siluriformes > Auchenoglanididae > Notoglanidium > Notoglanidium macrostoma. The sequence continues at coordinate 16,893,157 of JAQQZR010000003.1, read as the reverse complement.
TAACCTCAGTGGTTTTTTTTGTCTTGAATGTGCCTTGATCTCTAATGACAAATGTAAAATTATGTTCTTACATATAACTAGAATGTTAGTACATTTCTCAGGAACCAAGCAATCTGGATAGAATCTGTGAGAGAAGAAACACGAAGCAGCCAAATGTGCATGCGCAAGTATTCCAAATTTCTTCATCCACCCACTCATTCCAAGGAAGTAGGTACTTTAATCTTCAATTCAATCTTTTCCATATAAAGATTTCTGAAATTACATTGAAGCTACTTGGGGAATAACATGCATCCTTGTTCTACATATTTGTTTAGTATTAATTTATTAACCCAGTGCATAAAATCAGGGCAAAAGATTGAATCCCTCTTCACTTCCAATTCAATTTACTCAACAGAGTTTTCTCCAAAATTTTACACCAGTTGACTCAACCATTTATCATCATCATCACGCTCAAAAGCATCCCCTTTGACATGTTTGAATTATTAAATTGCCTCATTAAAGTGCTTAAGGCTTAAAATCATTCAACAAATTACTTTAGTATTGCATGGTTCTTTCTGGATTACTTCAAATTTATTTATATCATTTAAATTCTAAGATCAAGAACAAGATCTTGATCTATCTAAATGCAGATCGGTGTGAGATCAATCTAAAATGCATATAGGTATTTATTCATTCAGTTTCTATACTGTTTATCCATTGCAAGTTGCTAGGAAGCCGGAGCCAATCCCATCTGACTTCGGGCGAGAGGTGGGGTACACCCTGGACAGGTCGCCAATCTGTCGCAGGACTAATACGGAGATGTACAACCGTTCACACTCATTTATATCTGTGGCCAATTTAGAGTAGCCAGTTGACCTAATCTGCATGTCGTTGGGCTTTAGGAGGAAACCGGGGCACCAGGAGAAAACTCAGGCAGGAATGAGAACATGCAAATTCCACATAGAAAGGCCCCAGTTGTCCGACAGGTTCAAACCCGGAACGTTCCTGCTGTAAGGTGACAATGCTAAACACTGCACCATTATGCTGACTTCATTGATAATTTATAAAATTTTAAGTTTATTAAAATTTGAACATCTACTACCAGCACAGCATAGACGCTGTCCTTCATTACCGATTACACTGGAAGGTTTATTATGCAAACTGCACATAGCTAATGTTACTGCACCAGATAATGTTGCCTACTGTATATTCTTTTTCTGTTGCACTGAAGACTTTCTAAAGTCCCAGCATGTGTATACATAAAACAATGAGTAGAGTAGCCCTTACTATACCTGTTTTTATTACTCACGTGGAACGGACACCCACTCATTCATGTAGTTGTCCAATCACGTGCCAGCAACACAATGGATAAAATCATGCAGATACAGGTCAAGAGCTTCATTTAATGTGCACATCAAACATTAACATGAACAGCAGTGTTGGCTCCAGATGAACTGGTTGGAGTATTTCAAAAACTGCTGATCATCTGGGATTTTCATACTGAACAGTCTGTAGAGTTTATGCAGGACACAGACAGCAGTTTTGCAGGTAGCATGTCTTGTTGATGCGAGAGGAGAGGAGAATGGTCAGACTGATTCTAGCGCACAGGAAGTCTGCAGTAACTCACTGAGCACTCTGCAACTGCGGTGAGCACATACCACACTAATCCTTGAGGTGGATGGGCTACAACAGCAGATCACCACATTGGGTTCCACTCCTGACAGCCAAGAACAACAATCTGAGGCTATCATGGGCAAAGACTCACCAAAACTGAACATTTGAAGAGTGAAAAAACATCACCTGGTCTTTTTTTTTTTTTTTTACCATCTTCAACTGTTTAGTTTCAGTGGGTCTGTGGCTCGCTATACCACGGCTCCAAGTCTTATGTCTGCGAGGATATGGAGCATACTTTTTCAAATATTATGCCAAAAAGTTTGCTAAATAACACCACATGAGAATAAAATGCCCCCATCGTTAACTTATTTTAGAACAAAATGCCAGATACAACCTAATAATACTGAAGTCACAAAAGATTTACCTTGACAAGCCATGAAAATATTACAACAATTTGCTCAGAGAAAATGTGGACCTGTGTACAGCCTTGAAGTGTCTTCAAGGATACATTTCAAGAATACAATTACACACAAGTATGCTCAGGGATGTAAAAAGTGTTCAGGGATACAATTACCAACAGTGAAAACCAAAACTGGAAGAAACATGAACACAAAGACATGATCAAAAAGTAGAAGTAGAAAATACTTGAAAAATCCAAGAGACATCACTACTAATCCGAACATACACTTGGAATCATTTTAATTACTTCCATAAATTAATATAACATCAGTAACCGTGAAATGTCTTCAGACTCATTCATACACAAAACTAGCATGACCTCTTAAAATTTGTCCAAAACGGTTCAGGTCTGCTGCATATGATTCATTAAGGGCATTTAATAAAATTAGTCAAGTAGAGAAGAATACCACTGATTATAAAAAGTCGAACATATTTTGTTTATTGAAGGTCATTTAAGTTCATATTAAATGCATTACACAAGCACATTAGATGTAGTGTACCATTGCGGTTATAAACAGAAATGGCACGCTTTCAATATCTTCAATAAATGTGACTTCACTTAATATGAACTACAATCTGGCGTGCTGTGACACAGATGCAGTCCATACAGCAGCAAGCGCACATAGCTCCGGAACATAGCTCCGGAACATAGCTCCGGAACATAGCTCCGGAACATAGCTCCGGAACATAGCTCCGGAACATAAATTGGGTGGCCACAACCAAGCAGTGCTGCAGATATAGCACTAAACTGGGATAAGGGGTCTGAAAAAACACATACACAATCCTCTGGTGAGCACTGACTGTGTCCAATACAAGATGTGGCTGATAACAGTTTTTGAATGACCAGTAACAATAAAAGAGCTAAGAAGTGGAGAAAAATTGGTCCAGGTATATAGACCTTTGGAACGAATTTGTAGACACAAACACAACAACAGAGATCAGAGGAAGGTGTGCTGCAGGCTGTGTTCAGTCCAGAGAATACCATCACGAGCACACTGGTGCTAAATGTCTTTTTTGGAGTTCTCGAGTCCTCTCTCATACCATGGCGGCAAGCGTTCAGTGGAAGGTTCACTGGATGTTCCCCCCCCCTTTATTCTCCCTCCCATGCAGCCAGGGGTAACACCTGCCCAGTGACCGTGGCTTTGCCCCACTGACCAGTCACTGCCCAGGGTGACCCGGAACTGCCAGCCTTCAGCGAGGACAACCTTCACTGCTGCTTGCGGGACCAGAAGCGGCCTGCAATGGAACCTAAAGATAAGCCCTGCTGCTTCTGCTGAGAAACATCCGCCAGCCTCTGCTCCTCCTCCTACACGCAAACACGAGTGGAATTATCAAATCCTGTTCATGAAGATTGAGGCACAAAATCACTGCAGGAAAACTACTACAAATTATAAACACTTGTGCAATGATCAGAATACCAGATCAGAAAACTAGACCAGACTTGTTGATTAACTTTCTAGAACAGCAGCTTCTGATAAAGCAGTAATAGCAGAGGAATAACACACTCTGGGAGCTGCTGTTACAGGAAAACAATCCACATTACATGGGAACAGTAAATTTGGTTGCATTACACCACACTGTCTTTTTCAGTGTGTCCTGTAGTGTGTTATTCCTTATGTATATTAAAAAAATATGTATGAAAACACACAGCAGTCAACATAAAAAAAAACCCATCAAGATTTCGGTTGATCTTTTTTGTTTGAACGTGACATGAATGTACAAAATTCAATTCAATTGAGAAGGTGCACTGAATCATCCGCACTTTTGGTGTGATCAATGACGTTGTAGCTCTGGACTGCAATGACTGACACGTGCCATGATAAAAACGTTAGTTTTTTTCTTAATTTATTTTCATTTTATTATCATTTATTTGTGTGTACACTGCCAGCTGCCTATTCTACACATACTGGTATGGGTTACAGTTTCCATTTTGATTCCATATTGATATCATCATGATGGGAATGACTGTAGAACAGACAAGTGTGCCCTCTTTATATTTTAGTTCTTCAGGCTTTATATTTTGACACTACGAGCCAAGGATGTTCAGTAGTGTAATCTCAATGCAAGTAGTTTATATTATATAAAAAGTCTGAATTAGAAACTAAAACAGTTCCTGAAACTATGGCCTAGGATCAGCCCTGATGGAAACATGCCTCTGGTTTCTGGGTTTCTAAAAAGTATTCTTACAGTGAAAGCATATCTAATGTCTCAACTGACTTGGATAATGTGTGGGGGAAAAAAAAAAAAATAAATAAATAAAAGCCTCGTATGACAAGGTTACAAGAAAAAACAAAAACAAACAAAATAAAACCTGTTCACTGTACCAGTGCGAGTTGTGCTTGTCTCCTTTTAAAGGCCTCGATGGGGTCGTCTTCATGGGCGTAGTTTTCCAGTACGGTACGCACATCCTCCACACCACTCAGCGCAATTGCTAAACAGGGCAAAGAATCGTTAGGACTTGGTGTGTGTGTGTGTTTTCATTCTTACAAGTATTTCACACGCTTACTTTTAAGAAAGGCAGCTAGATCATAGAGTGTGCGGTCCTCCGAGTTGCCATCCCACTTGCGCAGTGCCATGCCGTTGAAGGGCTGCAGGCTGAAGGCCTCTCGCTTGCAGTCCACCATAATTACTTTAGAGGTGTCTCTGTTCAGACAAGACGCATCCTGTTGAAAAAGGAAGAGTAGAATAAGAAGAGAAAGATTTATATAATATACGATACAGTATAGTTTCATGGCTTTTGGTTAAAGCAGTCTGTGATCTCACAGCAGATGCTGAATTTCTGAAATCGTCATTATTAAAACCTCATCTGTAATAATATACTGTGGGGTTCAAAAGTCTGAGACTACACTGAAAAAACTTTTTTTTTTTTTTAAACTGGAAATAAACAAAGTTTTAGAATTTAAAAACTATTTAGTATTCTAGATGTTGCACTATTTCTATGGAGCCTCCAGAGACCCAAACCCCAATGTTGTGTGCCCTTTAATTTCTCCTAACTGTTTCCATTTCTTAGTACCTGAGAACTATATAACTTGATCAGGGTCTTCAAATAGGAAGAAGGTTGGCAAAAGAGTAACACCCAATGGTCCTCATATGTGGATACGAAGATACAAACACATTGCAGTTGGGAGAAAACGTGATGTCCTCATATGAGGACAGTGGGGTCTCATGAGGTTAAATGGCAGCATATTTGTGATCTTGCCCATGATCAGTGCTTTGTACAAAAGGTCAGATTTTCCATGAATTGTATCCCTTTCCACTGAAACTTGTGGAATTCATGCCAGTTTGGTTGCTCATCATCAAAATACCAAAAAAATCTGATATCCATGCAAATATTTAAGATTTTACTTTACACTCAAACAGAAGAATTTTCACTAGTAGTCCCAGACATTTGGACCTCACTGCATGTGCGTCTCCTACATGATACATTTCTCGCGGACAAATGAATACAGGATGAACAGCCTTCTGTTCAAATCTAGATGCAATATGGTGATATGATCACATCTCTGCATCCTGGATTTAGTCAACACTGTGACTATGATACTGTGGCATGTGAATATAAAGTTAGCACAGTGAGTTCATGCTTGGTTTACTCCTTACAGGCTGCAAGACAGAATGTAGACCAGGCGATTCATTTATATTCAAGTTCATTGGAATTGAAACTGTTAACCGCACAGAGCTCGTGTTAAATAAAATCTTGGCTAAAATAGAAGTGGATCAAGTCCCTGAAAAAGCCAGTATCAGGGTTGCCAGGTTTGTGGCTTTCAAGTCTAATCAGACTGGCTTGAAAGCAAAGCTGCAGAAGGTAAAAGGTTATGGGTTGCTTTTTCAACTGAGATATTTGAAATTTAATCAGGGATTTAAAAGCATTTACTGCAGATGACGTTAAACTGTTCTCTGAAATTGATATCTGACAACCTATGGAGTACATGGAAATGTTTCCACTACATTTCTGTGGTATAAACTGGACCACAGATGAACCTAAACATGATGCCTCTCGCCTATGTGCAGCATGAGTCTAATTACAACAGGATTGTGGACCTGTTTATCGTTAGCTCTCTGTGCATGCATTTTTCTAGCCTGCTCTCATTTTTTCAAATCACCTTCAATGAACCTTTAAAAATGATGGGACTCAACGCTCAGTGTTGTAAAGTACAAGATCTTAGAAATTGTCACTTTTATATATATATATATATATATATATATATATATATAT
>JAQQZR010000003.1:16840246-16870639 GCA_030068235.1 Notoglanidium macrostoma | reverse complement strand
ACTTTTTTGTTTACCACATAATTCAGTATATGCCATACGTGTTGCTTCATAGTTTTGATGTATTCAGTAATGTTTTATAACATAGAAAGCAAAAAAAAAAAAAAAAGAAAAACCTATGAAAGAGTAGGTGTGTCCAAACTTTTGACTGGTAGTGTATGTATTTATTTTTGGAATAAAAAGCATCTCAAAAAGAGTGACTGTAGAGATGTAGAGAACTGTAGGGAGTTAAGAGGGCTATAAAATTGCGTGCAATTATTGCGTATAGCATTAACAGTCTCATCAGTCATACATGGGTAGTACATCCCATTTAATATGTAACGAGAGGCACATCCCACAACTGCCACTGGAGAAGTTTTGAGTGAGCTCTAGAGATTCAGGCTGTGTTCCCAGCACATTTGTAAAGATTAGTTAGACTTGTTCTGGTGACTCTTGGGCCCAAGGCCGGTCACGTCAAATGAAGGACGAACATTATGTAATAGATGTTATAGAAAAGATTATGTAATCTTTTCACCTTCTGAATCACATTTCCTACAAGTGGTGGTGTGTCCAGATAGTATAAATAAAAGAGGGTAGTTTGTGTATTGGGTGAGATTTTGATCTCTCCAAAGAAACACTGATCCAGTTCCTCCACTTGTTTAGCCATACACACAAACAGTCCAGTTAAGCCTGAGTGTTTGGTGTTGATCTAGGAAGTATCTTTTCACAGAAAACAGTCCTTCAGAGGTCAAACTGATCACCCGAAGTATTTTCCTGGGTTCTGCTGTAAAATAAATAAATAAATAAAATCTACCAAGGGTCTTTCTGTGTAATGAGGGACACTGAAGTTGGTAACAAGAGATAACTGTCGAGGAACCTTTATCAATAACTAAGTCACTGGGAATTAGTCAGTAATAGTTCACTGGTTAGTTAACTGGAAAGGAAGGAGGTTAACTGGAAAGGAAGGAGGAATATACCTTCTCTTTAAATCCTCCGTATGTGGGATCTATTCTCAGAATTCGTGTGTGTGTGTGTGTGTGTGTGTGTGTGTGTGTGTGTGTGTGTGTGTGTGTGTGTGTGTGTGTGTGTGTGTGTGGGGAATGGGTCGTGGAGGAAAGTAGGCATTAGTTAAAGGACTGTTAGTTCATATCATCAAAGAATTAGACTAAAATTCTATACAAGAAGCATTTAACACGCACACAATATAATTACAAATTAAATGACAAACATAAATAAGTTTCATCAATAAAATTCACATGCCTATTCCATTTTAATTAAAACCAAATAGGACAATATCTGTAGAATCTGGTTATGCGTATAAATGATTTTTGCATGAAAGGCTTAATGTAGTCCCAATGCCGATTGGTAGGCATAGCGCTCGCTTATTTTAAAGAAATTAGACGGAAAAGTCCCAGAGGGGAAAAAACCCAACAAAAACTACACATGTGCTTAAAATAAATTAACAGGCATGATTTTGGAAAGGACCCACAAACAAGTGGAGAAAAATATATTAGCTAGCTAAAGAGACAAGTGCAAGATCTAATGTGTTTGTACAGTCCTGTGCCGAGTTTGCTCAGATTTGTAATACACTCTGCTAATAAGCAGCAATTAATGTAATTTAACTCAAAAGTATGACAAGTTCATTATGTGCATTAATACAGATCATGGAAAATGTATAAACATTCCTGGGAGAGGATTTTTCTCCTTTCTCTGGTGATGAAGAAAATTTACAATAGAGCCAAATAAAAAGGCTAAGTCTAAAATATCAGCTGTGTTGTATTCACTGCGACTTTATGAAGTGTTTAAATGCCACATGACTGTGTTGTGTGTTTCAACATTTACATTTACATCATTTGGCAGACACCCTTATCCAGAGCAACTTATTTTACACAAGTGAGAAGTGAAGGTTAAGGGCCTTACTCAAGGGCCCAGCAATGGCAGCTTGGCGGTGCTGGGATTTGAACTCACAACCTTCCGATCACTAGTCCAATGTCAGCGGCAGTCACTGTTCCAGGTTGTCCCAAAGGTGTTCAGTGGGGTTGAGGTCTGGGCTCTGTGCAGCCACACATTTGCTCCCACTCCGACCTTGGCAAGCCACCTCGTCACGGAGCTTGCTTTGTACTCGAGGCTATTGTCATGCTGGAACAGGCTTGGTTTTCTTAGTTCCAGTGGAGGGAAAGTGCAATGCTATATTGGTGTGATGGTCAGGTGTCCACATACTTTTGGCCATAAAGTAAGTACAAATGCAAAATCAGTAAGACTGAAATTTCTCCCCTGCTACGGAGTGCTCAAACTCACACTACAGATGAACTGTTACGATCCTATGGCCAGTGATGCTTTTATTATTAACGCTGATCACATGAATGGCCGTTCTCCACTCCTGTATGTGTTTGGGCGCTTCCTTTTAATTCCAGGCCAACGTGAGGACCGGCTACCAGCAGGTAGAGCTGCCCATATAACCAAGACCGTGACAGGAAGTTGGTGTGGATTTGGTGGCTTCCATGTCACGGAGCCTCCTTCAGTGGACCCAGTCAGGCCTGTCCTGGTTCCTCGTACTTCAGCTGGTGAATGGTGTTGTCTAGCCTGCAACTAACTGTTGTCTGGTGACCAGTGCGTGTAGAGATAACTGCACATAGGAGTACGGTGAATCTCCTAACCAGCCTATGGATTTTGAATATTGCTGTAAATAAATTAGACAGAGGACCCTTGTTATATTTTTACCTCTGCCAAGAGGGTTATGTTTTTGGTGAAGTTTGTATGTCTGACTTTAAGCAGGACTGCGCAAAACCTACCAAACTGATTCCCATGAAATTTGTTGGCAGGGTGCAGCATGGGCCATGGAAGAACCCAGTAAACTTTGGAGTGGATCCGCGTCATGGCCTAGTTCCACAAAATTAGTTTCACTTTTGCTAATGTTGTGAGGTACTACATTTGGCCTTGGTGGACGTCTGCGCTAAATGATGCCATACATTTTAAAATCCAGTAGAGGGCAGTAAAGTTAAATAGCGTTACATAGCCAATGTAGAAATATGATGACTCCATTGCACATATAGCCAGACATATAAAGTGGCTGCGGTTGCAGATCACAGAAAAGTTGACTATTGTCCTTAACGGAGGTCTGCATGCTCCAAGTGCCCTTCTAGTTTCTCCTATTTTTGTTAGTTAAGGACTGATGGAACTTGTAGTATCTCTCCATTTTGGTTTGTAAATAGGCTAGGTGGCTCCGTACAATTTTTGCTAGATGGCTTTTGTTTATTATATTCGATCCTCATCTCTCACATGTTCTGCCCTTTGCATTTCCTAAACAATCATATCAGAAACGTTGTATTCTGTGGAGTTCTGGGAACCGGGAGGGCGCGGGAATTGCCATGTCTTTATATTATGGCGCAACAAATGTGAGAAGATTACTAAACGTGAGCATAAAGTTACCAGCATAAATGCCAGTTTAAATTTAAATAACTATAATAAGCAAAATAATTTTAATCTCACCCCACCATTCACCAAGTTCTTTTCCCACACACATGCAGCCATTTAGAATCCAATGCCAGACCCTTTTGTGACGGCCATGACATCGAACTCATTAACGTAACACAGGTCTACTGCTCAGGAGGAAGGACAGGTACGAGATCGGACACCGGCAGTCCTGGCACACTCCGCTCGTCTCCTTCACTTCCCTGTGAAGTGTGCCAAATGGATCTCACCTTCAGAAGTGCGAGAAGTGTGCTCTTTGAGAAGGCTAGCTACCCTCACTCACACTGAGCTGAGAAGTGTGTCTCAACACCTTAGAGCTGACCACCTGCGACTTCCAACAAAATACAGAATTACTACTAAGGAGTAAAACACAGACGCCCTGCGACAGAGAATAGGTGAGTAAGTGTGCCACGATCACACACTTCCTGCAGACTTCTAGTTAACGAAACAACTCCAAAAAAAGGCAAAATGCCCACGCATCTACTTCTGGATGATTTGTACATTTAAATATGGATATATTGCAAACCATGTGAGGACAAATTTTGCCATTAGTAGCCAATGACGAACATTTTCCCACACTAGATTTTGTACCTACCTTGTTTCCGTGTTCATCTATCGAGCTGCTACCTACAACAGCAGAGAAATTTTATTACTCCAGACTGTAAGGTCTTCAGAACAGACAGTTAAGTTGGTACAAAAGAATTCAGTAGTTTTACCAAGAAAACATTTTTTTTACATGCAAAACCCAGGAGCCTTTGTTATGTTTTTTGTGCTCTCTTACGTAAAATGTTACTTTCTCTACGGACATCCAAATATTTTTCAACTACAAATTAGGTTTGGGGAAAGTAATGTTTGGAAATCTAAAATGTTTTTGCACTGACTCAATGAAGAATTCACAAAATAAATATCTTTGTATATTTCTACAAAAAAAAAAAAAAATAGGGTGCTTTTTGCACAATACCGTACATTACTCACTCACTGTATATAAACCCCTTTCAACTAAAAATAAAAAATTAAAGCAAAATTCCTTCATTTCAGGTCTCCTTGATGTACATTAATCCACAATATAGCCTATTCCGAACGCCAAATATTCCAAATAATCCAATAAATAAAGAAAAGTATTTCTAAATCGGGTCTCCTGACTGAGGACGCACCCAAGAAATAAACAAAAAAAAAAGGTCCATCTCAGAGGATCAACTCACCGAAGATGTAGACCACGCCGACTACGCCGCTGAGTCCCATAAACCCCGCCAAGCGAAGCACCACCTTCTTCGCATACGCTGTATTCTCTTTCTGCTTCTTGTCCTTGCTTTGATCATTGTGCTGCTCCGAGTTTCCCTCCCCTGTAGGCGGAGACTCGCCCTGCGAGCACAAAAATACAATGTCTCTGTAAAGGCTATGGTCATGACCTAGTGACAGGGTTAATGTGACACTTTCAAATATCATTCAATTAAATGCACTTTTAAACATATAAGAAACCACCCATCTGCACTGCGATACTACTGTATATCGGAATATTACGAATCACAGTACGCTACCATCGACACTCATCCACAGATGTATCTTTTCTACACATGTCAATGGTTTCAGCATGCATGTAATTGAGGACAGGATCCACTGTCAAGTCTGACACATCTGCCAAATCAAGCAGAAGTTTAAATCTATCTGGCCAATGACTCTGATCCCAGTGTCTGTATCTACATATTTATACATGCGTCACATATTTACATGTTCTGTAACTACAGGGTATCTCGGGGGCTAGTTTTCTCCCCGTGCCCATGTGGGTTTCCACTGGGTTCTCCTCCCTCATTAGATCTCCCAAAAACCCTGCCAGTAGGTGAACTGCTGACACTGAATTGCCTCTAGGTATGAAAGTGTGTGTGAGTTCGTGTGTGTCTAGGGTGCATTCGCGTTCCACACCCAGTGCTCCGGAATTCTGCTCCAGATCCACCGTGACCCTGACCGGGAAAAAGCACTTACTGAAGAGAATCTAATTAGTCAGTATTATGCGACACAGCATCATGAGGAAATCTAATCACACCAGAATGCCATTAGGCATAAAGAAACATATTTATAATTTCTTTTTAGGTTTGCACACATATTTACAATATTTCTCATTAGGATCCCCTCAAAATCGAAGTGCCTGGATTTCTGAAGTTTCTGAAACAACAGCCTCCATTTGTCACATATACATTACAGTAGAGTGAAATTCGTTCTTCACATATCCAAGTTCGAACCTGACCTCTAGAGCCTGAGCCTTTCACCACTACCCCGCTATATGACCAAAAGTATGCGGACACATGACCATCAGACCCATATGTGGTTCTTCCCCAAACTGGTGCCACAAAGTTGGAAGCACACAGTTGTATAAGACGTCTCTGTATGCTGCAGCATTACAGTTTCCCTTCACTGGAACCAGGAGACCCAATCATGTTCCAGTATGACAATGTCCATGTACACAAAGTGAGCTCCACAAAGACATGGTTTGCTGAGCCTGGCGTGGAAGAACTCGAGTGGCCTGTACAGAACCCTAACCTCAACTCCATGGAATAAACTGGAACTGGAAAGAGTGGAGGTCGTTATACGACTGAATCTAGAATGTCATGTTCAATAAACACATACGGGTGGGATACTTAGGTGTCCACAAACTTTTGGATCATGCACCTCTGAAGATTTTTTGCATTGCAATAAAAACTGAAGTGGAATAAGGCAATGATACTCATTTTAATAATGAACGGCCATGCTTTGCGTCACCTCCCTTCCAAAAACACAGCTCTTTTCCATGACGGCCAACTGGTGAGTAGTAATCAATTATCAGTCACATGTTCTTACACATCAGGGATAAAAAAAAAAAAAAAAGGCAGCTGACTTTGTTGAAGTAACGGGGCAACCAAGATGCTAAAAAGGTAAAGGAGGAGGTGTTTCTATGATGTATGACTGTTTTTTTTTTTTGGCTAGTTGATCATAAAACGCAACCCTGTTCGTGTTGGAATTTTCAAAAGGACACTAACAGACAAGCAGAGCATGAAATGTCATGGTTGCATCTCATCTCATCTCATCATGGTCTTCATATCTACACTACTGACCTTCGGTCTACGAGGACATAGAGTTTTTGATAATTTTACAGGTAATTTAGGAGCATAATTACATTTTAGCAAGAATTCCAAACTCTCTTTTTTATTTTATTTTATTTTATCTAAAACAGGATTAGGGATAAAATACCAGATTGATTCACAGCCAGCTATTTTTTTCAGGCACTTAATCCTAAAAGCATTGAGAACATTGAATTTCAAACCTCAAACCAACCTTCTGGTCATCTATTGGACTGGACGTCATCATTGCCAAATGCAGGATAAACATGACAGGACGATTCCCTGAACATGTCCCCTCAGGTTGGAAGATGAGTTGTGAAATGGGGTTGGGCTTGTATAGTTTGCATATCATTACGCGGTTTCCTTTTAACAATTTAAATCTGAAAACATCAGAGAAATTAAACTGCATGCAGCCTTCTGGCAGCCTTTATTTTGATCGGGCTCGAAATGGAAATTCAGGCAAAAGTACTATTATTACTCAAAAATAAGTGCAGTTAACCACGTACTCAAGTACCGTAAAGTGTGTAACTTTCCAACCCTTTTCATCAATACTATATAACATGACGTGAACTTCCAGGTCCTTTCCCCACCCGGTCCACGTTCAGGTCTTCTGGTACTTCATGTTGTACACATTAAGCACCAGGGCTTGGACCGAGCATCAGAGCCGATATTCAGCATTTCTCCAATTATCAGAATCGGCACTTAAACTTGTTTCCTTGCCGATAAAAGCATTTTTGTTATACATATATCTGATGCATATAAATAAATAACTAAAATTTTATAAAATTATAAAAAATATTGTTTGTGGGAAACACAGGAGAGGAAAGGTAAGAACATGTTTGTTTGTTTTTTTATTAATTTTCTAATATTATTTACATTGTGTTCATGTAAAGTAAGTTGTGAATTAGACTTGAATTCTTGTAAATTTATAAATCATAAAAATTTGGTAAAGGAATATCAGTCTCCAAATATCTGTTATCGGTACCACTAATAATCGGTATTGGCCCGATATCGATCGACCCCTATGAAGCACCGCGGCTGCTAATGAGCGGTTGCTACTGGATACACAGTAGGGCTCCGTGCTAACAGTGCTAACCCTCAGTGCTTTACCGACACCAAAACAATCTAATCACAGCCAGAGATGCCCGGTGTCAACGGTTACGCTAAAAAAAAAAAAAAACTCTAACGTGACTTGAAACTGGGTAAATCCCAAAAAGCTCCGACCTCCCTATAAATGTGCCCTACATAGGGTGTAAAGTAGTGGCTCATACGCTCACTAAATGTCCTACACGGAGAGATTTGGAGCTCAGCCGGTTGCTCGGTCACGTCAACGCCAAACTCCTCCCTAGAAGCATGACTCCATTCAAACTGATAACCGGTACACCATTAACGATAAAACACAATACATAATCAAATATTTTTCTTTAGTAGGACAGCTGAACGGTTTTGTTCGTAGCAGTACAGCTGAGGATAAGTGTTAGTAAATGATACAGTAGAACGAATACTGCTGTACTAATACTAATTAGTGCTCTAGCATTTTATTTCGTTTGTGAGAGGTTCTGACTAGTATGGCCAGTGTGGATGAATGTAAAAGCCGGTGAAGAGCGCTAACAGGAACAGCTAGCCCTACCTGACTCCTCTGCTGCTGCTGCTGCTGAAGGCTCTCCTGTAGAATAGCCTGAGCCAGTCCCTCTGTGGCGCCGCTCTCTTTACCTTTTCCCGGTGTAACAGAGAGCTTTCTCACTAAACCGGCTGCTGTAGAAGCCGAGGCTTCACTTCTCAACCTGAGGAGGCCCCGGCTCACTCGGACACACATGGAATACACACACACCGCCGACATCTTGAATAGAAAGTAACCCGTCGCTCTAGCACGAGTGGGAAAGGACAAACGAACACGATTGGCTAAATGTTATGTGATTGACAGGAGCAATGTCCAATCACAGTTCTCGAGGCGGCCACGAAGGCGGGACTACTGTTTATAGCCGGTGACCTTCTCGAGCAGATAAAAGTCGCACGTTGTTTTGTTTTGAGGTCACTTTTATGCAAACTCCCTCGGCGAGTTAAAAAAAAAGAAAAAAAAGAAACAAAAATCAGATGTTTTAGTTATAATTTAAAAGATCATTTGGAATTGGAAAAGTTCAAGTCATGTGTTTGTTTACATTTTATGCATTTTTTATTATTATTTTGGTCATGTTTATTATATGGCTATTTTCCTTTTTAATCCCTCGTAAATTTGTTTGTAATTGTTGCATTGTTATGTGTACAGTACATTTGTACATTTTTGAAGACAAATAAAAGAGAAAAAGCAGATAAAAGTCACTGTGACCACAGCATGTGTTAAATATTCAGTATATCTGAGTTCCCCCAAATAAAATAAATAAAATGTATCATTTAATGACTGCAGAATATCAATATTTTTTGCCCTGGTTAAAAAAAAAAAAAAAAAAAGATGGTAGACCATCTTTACCGCTACTTCTGTAACATTGTACATAAGTTACTTAACAACTTATAGAAAGCATATAGAGGCAATTAGAAAGCCTCAAACAAACAAAATTGTATGCAATGTTGCAGTAAAAGATACCAAATAAAGCAGGGTTGTCCAGACCTCTTTCAAAGGGGCAGAGATTATGCCACGTCAAAAGACCAGTCATCAAAATATTATTTATGATTATTAATATTATATGCTATTCATGAAAATGCATTTTATACAAAATTCTAAATATTTTCAACAAGAATATATGTTTTTCAGGTAAAAATATATATGTTTAACACAAATATTGGACTTGAAATTAATCAATGTATATGGGCTCAATGTGCAAACTTACATCTTTAATTTGAGTGTATTTACAACCAAATTGGGTGAACATCACTTTTATATGTGGTTCCCCATTTTTAAAGAACCAAAGGTATTTGGGAAAAACTAACAATCATAAATTAAATGATCAATTTTAATAATTGGTTCCAAATAGGAGGACTTTTTCAAGCATAAGTGAAAGGTTTTACATGCCACTTACCCTCTTTTCACAGGCCAAATTTGGCCCTAAGGCTAAACCTTGGACATCTCCCAGCTGAAGTCTATCAGCTTGACCAGCTCAGCCTGTGTTGTAGCTGGTCAGAGCTGGATATTTCAGCAGGGTAGAAACAAAGAAAAGAACACAAGTTACTGTTTTCTGGTTTCTTATCTCTTCAGTTCAATTTTCCCCTTTTAACTGTATGACGTTGGTGGCTCATACAACGCAGTGTATGATTTGTTGCAGCACCATGAAGCAGTGAGCAACGTTCCCAAGGTCGATGGTCCCTGGTCGATCCTGAGCTCAGGTAATTGACTGTGTGGAGCTTTGCACGTTCTTACCTTGTCTGTGTGGGTTTCCTCTGAGTTCACTGGTTTCCTTCCACTTCACAAAATATAACAGTAGGCCGATTGGCTAATCTATATTGACGCAAGGTATGAATGAGTGTATGAATGTATATGTGCATGATGCTCAGTGATAGACTGGTGTCCAATCCAGGGTGTGTTCCCACGTTGAAGTATTGTTTCAGGGGTTGACTCTGGATCTACTGCATTTACTCTCATGTATCATGTTGCCAATTTGCACTGTAAGCAGCACATGTCCTAACTTGATGGTCAGAAAATGTGTAGTGCATGCCAAGTTAGAGTAGAGAGCAGAGAGGTGTAACAGACTCCGGAGAAACCGCCTTCTCAGAAATATTTTGATTCATTAGCAATTCAAAACGGATTCATGAAAAGTCTGTAAGTATCTTAGATAGTGGATTAAAATGAGCAACGAATACACTGTTAAAACTGGGGTTTAAAAAAAATGTACCTGACATTAATGGAAAGTCAGCTTTAGAGTAGGTGTCATTTTCTATTCGCAGCACTGATCAGCAGGGGGCAGCAGGAAACCATTCCGCTTTCTGTGGATTGTGTAAACATCACATAGAAGAAGAGAAAAAACACGTCGAAGGCGTTTCGGCTAAAGGCTACAGCGTCATTGTAAAAACCTGTTGTTTGTCGCTGACATTAAGTCACTGGATTTGTTACATTTATTGTACATAGCTGTCGGTCTCCTGTGCTGGACCTATGAGCAGAAAAGAGCGACTTTCTGGTCATTCCTGAGGTCAGTCAGTGTTCATGCTTGTGCTCGCGACTACTCCACTAAAGTTAGTTGTATTAGTGTTAGCCTCTGGGCGCTTTTATCACAGGCCTGATTAGTTTCTCTTGCTAACTACCTGCTTACCTGTTTTAGTAACGCTTATTGCTAAAAGCGGTTTCAAACTAACTTTAGCACTTTGACAAAAGTTGAAAACGTGTTTTTATCTAGCTCTCTTACGTTGGAGTGCTAACCATATAGCAGGAGTGTGTGTGTGTGTGTGTGTGTGTGTGTGTGTGTGTGTGTGTGTGTGTGTGTGGCTGGCCTGCTCCTTATTAAACTTTACATTTTACTTTACAGCTGTAGCTACAGGAAGTCATAGTCACATAAAAGTTGTCACGGTTAGGTAAACTAACTTGTAGTATACTAGTAGTAAATGAACTTGTAATATACTAGTGGTAACTTAACTTATAATATACTTCTAGTAAATTTACCATTGGTAAATTAACTTTCAGTATACTAGTAGCAAATTAACTTGTGGTGTGTTAACCTGTAGGAAAACTAGTAGTAAATTAACTTGTTTTATACTAATAGTAAAATAACTTTTAGTAAGTTAACTTGTAGTGTTCTAGTAGTAAACTAGCTCTTGGTAAGTTAACTTGTAGTGTACTAACTTTTATAAAAATTAAACACTTCTGTCAGACTATGGCACAAACACCACCATCCATCAATTTCTCCATAGTGTGATTGTTCAGTATTAGTTTAGTGCAGAAGTGTACCCCACCCCACTATTTCTGGGTGATGATAATATCTAACATTGCTTTACAGTTTATCCACACACACAAAAAGAAATGAAATATTCATAAGTGATCTCTATCCGTATGAAATCTAAAAATCAGGAGCTGAATATTACTGGAAGGATCCAAAATATGAATGAATGAGCTTAAAATCAGTTATAAAGGAAAATGTTAGCAATCGGTATCTTTATAATGAATATCTCCACATGCAAAATGTGCTTCATAGGAACATCTGTCAAACCTAACACTGAATATAACACTGTTCCTGGAAATGACATTTCTTTGTCTTATTCATTTCATCACGGGGGTGTTCAAACTTTTGCACTCAACCATAGCTGGGATGTTTTTCATCTTCGGTTTTTGCCTGTACTTTAGTTTTGAGCTGAGTGCCATGTTTCTAAAATGGCAAAAACAACATTATTTCAGCACAAAAGAAAGATGATGCTACTCATAGAAGTACCGACCTCAGGGGTTTTACTGCACGACATCAGAATACCAATGAAGCGAGTACCAAACATTTTCACATTTCCACACCTGCGCTATGGGAACTTATGCTTTGAGCCCCATTTGGTTGGGATTAGTTTATCGGGGGATGCGCTCTTGCTTATTAATTAGAGAGCCAAATTTGAGGTCTGTGGTTATTTCACATGTCCTGTGAGAAACTGTGGATACGCATTAAGGGCTGTAATTTGGACTTGGCTTACATTTATGATCTTTGGAATTAGTACCGTTTATAAATCTGAGGCTGACACAAACGGTTTTGATTACACGCAGACATGCAGCACTGATCTGTGAACAGTGCATTGAAAACGTGCTAATCCACCTTTCCCTGTGTTTGTAGTTATGTGAGGAAGTTCAGAAGCTCGCACTGGCAGCTTCCCCAGTGGCGTTCACCACGGCGGGAAACATCAAACCTACCGTGTGCAGGGTGGTCATCTACCTCCAGAGGGACATGTCGGGAGAGTTCTGCCTGCACCCGCTACGGCCCCAGGCTGACCCCGTGCTCTCCATCTCATCAACAGAATGTCCCAAGATTAAGAGTTACATCCAGCGTGACACAGGTAGCAAGTATGTCCGCCTCAACGTGGGAGGAGCGCTCTACTATTCCACCGTGCAAGTGCTTACGCGACAGGACACATTGCTCAAGTCCATGTTCAGCGGCAAGATGGAGGTCTTCACCGACAAGGAAGGTGTGTGTTGTAGCACAACCCAATGACCATTTACTAATGAGATATTACATCTTTTTATGCTGTTGTATAGTAGATATAGTCATGTGTCAGTTTTGTATTCCTATCAGGTTGGATTTTGATAGACCGCTGCGGGAAACACTTCGGTTCGATTCTCAGCTACTTGCGGGATGGAAGTGTAACTTTGCCCAAGAGCAGGCAGTCTGTCATGGAGCTTCTCACTGAGGCGAAGTACTATCAGATCCAGGGGCTGGTGGACTTGTGTCAGCGTGCGCTTCAGGTGAGGAAACCTGGTCAGTCCAGATTAGTCTAAGGGCTGATTTATACTTTTGTATGCATGAATTTATGAAAGTTCTGATTTCATGCATAGCCGTGCACGTAGCATCTGCCATCATGTGCATCGGTGGTCAGTGTCGCATATGCCAAAGCAGAATGTCCAGAAAAGGAGCAACGAAGACACAAGTCTCAGATTTTACTGCAGTAGAGAGAATAGAGAAAAGGAGCAAATTACTGTGTTCAATAAAAGGCAATTTAGACCTTTTACACTCCACTTGAGGATCATTCATGGCAATATTACTCAGAAAATGTCCTGCACACCTCCAGCTCTTCACCCAAAGCTTTCACCGTCTCGCTTCTCTAAGGATTCATTGTCACTTTTGCTATTTTGAGGACGTTTTTAAAGAACTGCTCCATTTTGCTTGAGCACTAGTTTGATTCAGGTCTCATCCTAAACCCAGTGTGACCAGATTCAAGTCCCTACTAGACTAGTCAGTGTTTACAGGCAATGTAGTAGTAGACATTTGGAAAACGTGCACTTGTGCTCGTCTGCAAGCAACATTTAAGCGTCTGTATAAATCGGGGCGGGTGGGGGCGCTATCCACCCACTTCTGCTTGCACAAGCTAACAGATGCTCATGATTGGCTAGTGTCGCTGTGATGGACAGGGGGGAGAGATAATGCCACCCCTCTTAATTTTGCTGTCTTGGACTCAAAGCCACATCAAGATTTGAACTCACGATCTCTGAGCGATAGAGCGAACGCTGGGTCGATGATTATTAAATTCCGTCCCATCTGCGTTGAGGCAGTATTAAAGTGAAGGGTTGTATGTATTCAGTCACAAACAGCAAAATGTGGCTCACTTCTGACAAAATCACTGACTGTACCTCGTATGAAAGAATAATAAAAGTCATAATGAGATCAGTCTGACGTTTGTAATATTACAGAACCCTCACAAGTTCATAATATAAATATCAAAAAATTCTGATGACTTCAGCCTTCCTTAAGAGAAAAGTTTTCTCCTTTGCAGGATAATATGCAGAAAGCTCTGTGCGTTATCCCCGTCATCACATCTCAAAAGGAGGAGGAGAGATTGATACAGGGCTGTACGAGGGTAAGCCTTTAAGCACATCTACACTGTAAAGGTCTTGTTTGAACACCAGATTTCGGTACATTGCAATATTCTGTTCTTGTTCGTTTTCTGTTCCAGCCCGCAGTGAAGCTACTCTACAATCGAGGCAACAACAAATATTCCTACACCAGGTATCTAAACATTCATCGGAAGTACTTGAGCACCTTGATTACATCTGGATTTCTTGACCGCTGCTGTATTTCTCTAACTCATTCAGTCATGTTTTGTTTCTAAAAGCAACTCTGATGACAACCTGCTCAAGAACATTGAACTGTTCGAGAAGTTGTCGCTGAGCTACAATGGACGCGTGCTGTTCATTAAGGATGTCATCGGAGACGAGATCTGTTGCTGGTCTTTCTACGGGCAGGGCCGCAAATTAGCAGAAGTTTGCTGCACATCCATTGTCTATGCTACTGAGAAAAAGCAGACCAAGGTAGGTGATGTCATGAAAATGAAGAGTGTACCTGCTGTTTAGTCTTTCTATTATCCTTACGCAACACAAGCATAGGAATCCTGTGACCAAATGGACAAATTTCCCCTCCGATAATTCACACTAGGGGTATATTGTAAATTGAATATTTATGTGCTATTCTAGACCGTTATTATGTACCAACATTACCAACGGTTTTTCTATAACAGATCCTGTTTACATTTTAATCTCTCATGTAGCCTTCAACCCTACTGCAAGGTCTGCCTACTAGTCTTCTACATTAGTAGATACTCGTGAATGTAAAGTCAGAGGCTGCATCCCAATACTTATACTGCCGTACTAATATAGTACGCAAAAAAGCAGTACGTCGCACCAGGTAGGGTGTCCGAATACTCGGTAAGCATTTAACAGTAGTTGATTAGTACCACTCTATGCTACACTACACTATCCCATAATTCAGCTGGAGCCTCTGAATAAGCAAATTGCTATATTTTCCAAGTGGTGTCTCTGGTGATGTACAAAAGAAACAGTTATACATTATATATATATAAAGGTATAGGGTCAATGGACAGGTAAAATAGTGACATAGAATTGTGTCCTTACTACGCTCTCACATACTCATAGTACATACTACAGTAACGGTCAGGTAGTAGGTATTTAACCAACATTAGTACATACTGAGTATTCGGATGCAGCCAGAGTTTTCTGTGCTCCATTTTCTGTTGCTGATCGGCTGGAATAGTGTTGTATGGCTTTGTTCGTATCACTTCCTTTGTTTCTCCATTTGCAGAGCCAGGGCTGTGTGCGAACACTGACTTTATTTCAGCGCACACACAGAACAGACAGCTAGCGGACCATGAGGGGATATCCGCTGAATTTGACAAGAAGTGGATTAGGTTAGATTAGATTAGATTTGATGACTGCAGATACACATACATACACAATACGTAGTCTATGACCTGATGGAAAGCACAGTCATGGAGAGGGGATGGACTACACCATGCACAAAAGGGATACATTCCTGATGCTGATTAAAGTGATTAGTTAAACTTGTCATGTTACTGCTTTAATTGTTTTTCACAATAAGAGTCCTTCCTCGAAATCAGTCTTTGTGGTGGTGGGGGGGGGGGACTGAAATGTTTAAGCAAAGTGTGAAAACTCCCTGAAGTCTCTGGCTATTTGACCAGAACTAGGTAGAAGTTGGAAGGACACTGAGAGACAGAACTAAACACAAGAGCTGGAGCAGTTCTCAGGAGTGCTGTGTAACCTCGTCACAAGGCAGACAGTCAAACCCATCAATGATACGGTCTTGCAAGGTCAAGGACTAACTTGAAACTGATTTGAGTGCCTTGTAATGCATATTACTGGTGAGCAACAACCAACAGGGAAGAGGATGGCTCTAGACATAGAGGGCGCTTGCTCTGCATGTTGCCGAACTGACATTCATGTATGCAGTATGTAGTCTTGAAAATAGTGATGAAGGAGCAGAATAAGCTGATCGTTCTTTCTGCCTAAAAAGATCTGGTTTTAGATGTTAACGGTGCATTTTATTTGAACCGGGAAGTCAGAATTTCTGCCCTCAAAATCCAAGATGGCTGCTCCACGCGTCAGCAGTGTGAAAACTGCAGTAGCGTACTGTTTATTAGCACTTCTGTCTCATTAAATCAGTCATACAAACAGTACTGTAACACAACTTCTGTGTGCGCACATGTTGCTACAGGGTTTACACGCACAGAATACCAGGTAATGCGCTATCAAGTGGTATAGCTAACAATGTCTGGCTAGAATTGGTATTGCTAACAATCTCAACTTGTACTGGAACACGGTCTACTCGGGTGTGACGTCATTCCCACCTCAGACTGAATACGCAGCCTAACAAACTTGATTTTGAAATGCTGTCACAGTAAAATTCTGTTAATTTAATCATCTCGGTGTTCTACAGCTTTCTATTTCTATTGCAAAACAGCCCTGACTGTAGTTTCCTCTGCCAGGTTTATATTAATGCGCCCATTCTGATATGCTAATGTATAATTTCTATAGAAACAACATACACAAGGACTCGTGTGGCGGGTGCTGTGCGTAAAAGCAATTTTAATCATTGATATAGCATCTTCGGTGATGTATAAGATTTGGAGTTAAAGCTGCATCTGTAGGCTTTCAGCACAGTCGGCTTTTTCAGCACAGGTATTTTTGTTTCATTAACTTCCTGAGAAAAACAGTGGCTAGCAAGAGGACGACTGTTTATAGGTTTTATAATGTAAATGATAACCTGGACTAATTTTTCTGAACATTTCACAGCATTAATTGCAAGTATAATTGGATAAAAAGAAAAAAAAAAAAATGTTTTGTTTAATACATACTTGTAATCGTTTGCAAGTTGTTGAGCTGTGAAATATTTTGGGATGTGTTATTGGAAAATATTCCATTTTAGGCTGGTAATGAAATCAAACCAACGGATCTTTGATTATTTTCCTATAATGACGCAGGCCATCACGTGTTATTCCCTACTTAAACCTGTTTCTGGCTTAAATTGCTATACAGTGATTTTGCTGTTTTTTTTAAAAATGGAAAAACACAAACATGGCCAAGTGAAAAAAATGCTGATTTATGCACGAGAGAGAGTCAGGTGTACTCGTACACGTGATCAGAATGCCATTGGAGTAATTAATATTACCAAGAATTGAAGTTTCCTAAAAACAGTAGAAAACATTGTCATGGTTACTTTCTGTTCAAGTTAGAAGGAGTTGTGGATTAGGAGTTTCTCTAATCACTGTGTGTGTCTAAACTGAAGCCAGAACACTGGCATGATCCTCCTGTGATTCGCTGCTTTGTCTCAGGTGGAGTTTCCCGAGGCTCGTATCTATGAAGAGACACTAAACGCTCTGCTTTACGAGACACTCCCAGTTCCTGACAACTCGCTCCTGGAGGCCACACGCAGGCGAGCTCACTGCTGTTCACACAGCGAGGAGGACGAGAGCGTGGAGCTGAGAGAGCGTGTACGGCGCATACACGTTAAGAGATACAGCACCTACGACGACAGACCACTGGGACATTAGACGAGAAGCGAGAGCCTTCTCCACTAAAGGGCGAAAGCTTGCACAGTCTACTGAAAGCTCACGTACACACGTTTGGGACACATTGTTGACTGTGAGCAAAAATGATAACACTATATTCAGACTATGCTGTGAGCCATGAATTGTCACACTGGGGTGTCTTGTAATTCCATTTAAGTCCGATACTGATAAGCAGATCATTTTGACTGGTACTTATTTCGGGGGGAAATACACACTTGCCAGTTTTCCAGTGACGTATACTTAAGTGTACTGAACAGCATGAAAGTGTGAGCTTTCGCCCACAGCCGAAAATCCTGTGAGAAATATCACACAACAGGCAACTCTCTTCTTGACGATACATGACCACTGATTTAACTCTGCAATATCACAATGATGAGTCCTGACAATCTGGTCAAAAAAAACAATCCGATTCCTTCTGTTCAGCTGTGTAGTGAAAAAGGACCAGCACCTTTGTAGAATGATAGTGTTTTTAACCACCTTTAAAAATGTTGTGTAGCTTTCTTTTCTTTCTTTTTTTTTTTTCTTCTTTTTTTTTTTTTTTTTAGCTCTGTATAGACACTAGTATTGGAATGACTGATATACCACATCTTTAAATACCAGCATTGGTTTTAAAAAACAAATCCTATAATGTGAACACGTAGCAAGCCTTGCTGGTGTTTTTTTTTTTTTAATTTTTTTATTTTATTTATTTATCTCAGAATTGTAATACTGACAATTTATTTTTTTTAATCATACTGCAAACTAAATGAGAAAATAGCAATGATGAACACAAATTTGTTGCATCTTGTGTCTTTGTCGGATGCCTTAGTGTCACTTATGCCTTCCTGTTTATCAGCAGAAGTGAGCCTAAGATGAAAATAGGTTCTGATATGAGATATAATCATGTAATGGAGGAATTGATGAAAATTAGATACGGAATGTGCTTCTGGGGTTCATTAGTTATATATCTGTGATACTTGATGAATGACATATTTTATTAAATCTATAGGTTTATTTTATCAAGCCTTTCATACTCTTTATAAAAGATTTTATGTAAATGGACTACGTGTGGTTCTTTAACATGTCAGCATGTGTTGAAAAAAAGAATAGGTAAGTGTTCTGCTGAAAGTTCACAATTCTACAGCATGATCTTGCTCCTTTTAAAAAAACATTTTTTTTCAGGAACCTGCTCACATCTTTTAGAGTTGGGACAAAAACATCGAAAATGTGCCTGTTGACAGAATCTTGGGCACTCTTGTTCCGTAACCATTCTAAATACTCAAAAATGGCGACCTGCTGCTTCGAGGTAGGTTGAGGGCCTTTAAGGGCCTTGACGGTGCTGGAATTTGAACTCACGCCCTTCTGATCACACAGACAACAGCCTGACTTTTACCATTGAGATGGGTGGATGGGCTGCACATCTGGTTATCCTAGACAGGTAACTGTTTTCTATGAATCACCAGGGTCACATGTGTTCCTATTAAAGTGAGGTGAGTGTACATACAGGAGGAACATTTAGTTCCTTATGAATGTATGCATTAGGTGAATAAGGGCTTGGATACAATAGGCCTTATTAAATTCCCTCAGACCTCCTGCGTACAGAGAACAGAGAGCTCAGGTATCACCCACATGTTCTCCCTGTCGCTTTAACGTCATATAGCTGAGGCTATAAAAAGTGCACTCAATGGATCCTGTCCACTTTACAAGACAAGGATCCAAAAATACACGGCAGAGCAGCAGAGACCGAGGACTGATTAATGCTATTGGTCAGCGAGGCCCAGGGGGGCGTGTCCGTCGGGTGACGTCACACAGCGGCGGTACGGAAGATGGCTCCGCGGCGCGTTAACGCGACTCCTGGATGCGTCAGCGCTCAACAGCCACAATACGCGCTTATGTGAAAAGGAAGGAGGGATAGAAAAACACACACACACACACACACACACACACACACACACACACACACACAGGAGGGACTGAAGAAAGCGAAGCCTGTAATCTGCGGTTTGTAAGATCAGTGGCGCTGGGCGTCAAGCAGTGCGGGGCGATGGGTTCAGCGACGGAGGAAGAATTTAAAGAGAAATTGCTATGGAACGTGAAACGAGAGGTGAGTGCGAGTTCTGTGAATGAGCTGCTCGATTTACTGATAAATATGGAAGAGCGCTGCATCCGTCAGTTTAGCCTTCATTCACTGGGTCGTTTGCACAACAGCCGTAGCATCTAGTGCTGTGCATTCATGTTGTGGGAAGTTTGTGATTATTATCGTGATGCAATACAACATGATTTTAAATTCTACTGTAACCTGCTGAATGATGTCTTCACTGGAGAAGGCGGATGATTACTCGCCCATAGAGGAAAGAAATTAAACAACCTGACAACATATGCACTTTAAAATTTCTGTTTCTCTTATTTCTATTTCTGGATTGCTAGCACAACTGTTATTGTTCCAGTTAATGGTTAATCATGGATAAGTCTGCATGCTGAACCTGTTGAATAGGGTACACGGAAATGATCTGCATCCTGCATCACTGTAATCCAACACAACCTACTGTTGTTGTTGTTGTGATCATATACACACATGAAAGCATACACATGAGGACTGTTATACTAAATAACTGGCTGCTTTGAATGAATGTATTTCCTCAGCACCATCTGGCATGCAGCTTCATTTCATTTCCACTATCTTGTGAGTCATTGCTGGATTTGTAAATGTATGTGTATAAATGATGTCCAGAAGCAACAATGGAGTGTAGTGCACTTCTGACTTAAGTTGTGGATTTAATATACCTGACCTTTTGCACATCGTGAGCATCAAGAGCTGCCCGTCATGTATTTGATTTGATTTAACTCTTGAGTGTCGTCGTCCGTTTCGTGTCCTTTCAAGGCAGCATTCATCGTCATAGGCATTCATTTATAAGGTAGTAGATTAAAGATTTCACTAGTAATTACCAATGTTGCTCCATCTCATTCAAAAAACACATTTAAGCAGTAAATGCTCTCCGGTTAACTTGAGCAGGTGCATGTGGCGTGGTAAAGGGAATTCCTAGTTTGATCCTAAGCAGGGGTTCCTGTTTTTGTGGAGCTTCAGTGCATGTTCTTATCATGTCCGTGTGGGTTTCATTCAGGTTCTCTGATTTCTTCCCACGTCCCAAAAACAAGCCAGTAGGAGGACTGGCAGAAATTTCACCTACGTGTGAATGAGCTGTCATGGTGTCCTGCAGTGGACTGGGAGCCAATCCAGGGTGTATTCCAACTTCATACCCCATGTTCCTGCGATAGGTTCCAGGTTCACCTCAACCATTGCCAGAATAAAGCGACTTCTGAAAGAGAGTGCGATGCATGGGGATCTTGATTGGAGCATAATTTTCTAGAAATGTAAAATGGGGTCTGGTAACCACTGTTGTACCTTATATGGGCAAAAGTATGTGGAGGCCTGACCAAGCGTGTTCCCAACTTTGGCAAGGGTTTTCCCCAAACCGTTGACAAAGTTGAAAGCAGAATGTCTTTGTATGCCGTAGCATTACAGTTTCCCTTCACTGGAACTTAGGGGCCCAAACATGTTCCAGCATATAAAGTCCCTATGCACAAAGCGAGCTCCATGAAGTCATTTGTCAACTGAACATCATTTGGATGAACTGGAATGCCGACTGCACTCCAGACCTCGTCGGCTGAATGAGCACAAATCCCCACAGCCATGCTCCAAACCCGAATGGAAAGCCTTCCCAGAAGAGTGGAGTTTATTATAACATCAAAGAGGACTAAGCCTTGACTGGGATGTTCAAAAAGCAACCCAATGATGTGATGGTCATGTATCCACAAACCTTTAGCAGTGTAGAAGATATTGATAAGTAAGACAAATATAAAACCGAGCCTGAAGAAGTGCAAATTAACGTAACTGAGCATCCAGCAGGTTTATTCAGCACGTGACTTGCTTTTCTCTGAATTTTGCTTACTTGCACTCACATGCATTAATATTGTGCAGTGGTGTGTAAGCTTTCATTTAAATCCCTGTTACCTTTACACACATACATATACATGTAAATGTATAATTGAATCTACAGTACAGTGTCTGACTAGCAGTACCTCAAATGAAAACAATAAATATAAAGTTATAAATCTGCACTATAAATGCCAGAGCTCAAATCCTCATTAATAAACCTATAGTAGTAAGCATAAAGGAGCCAGTAGATCTCACTCATCAGTCTCATCAGTCTGGATGGACACTGAAATTCTGGTCTTTTGAATGAAACTTCCAGATAAAACTAAGAAACTACATCTTTTGTTCTTTTCAAAGAGACACAGACTTATGTTCCCTATTCAATCTGTACCCTCGAGATTGGTGCAGCGGCCAGAGTTAATGAGGAAATGAATTTTTAATGTCATCCTGTTAATGAAGTTTTAAAGAGATTTTGTACATCCGTTTTGCACAGCTTTCAGCTCTCAGAGTGAGTCGAGCCATACTTGTATCAAAGATCTAGTCTTTATAATGGTCACGAGGATAATTGAACATTTTAAAATGATTCCCGTCGGTCCTACACGCACATTTGAATGCTTGTCCTTATGCTTTCACAAACGAATATTGATTTCTTTGTCAGAGCAGTAATTGAGTCACTGAATCTCTGAATGTAATCTAATAATATAGGCACAATTTGTGTCTGTTCCATAAGTGAAACCTGAGACCAGTGTATCAACAAAGAAAGCCCACTTTCAATCTGGAAATGTTTTGGGAATTAGGAGCATCTCTGAATGCTGGGAGTCAATCCTCTTTTCCCAGCCCTCTTTGTGTTATACCTCAGACCTCTGTCACTACCAGCTGCACTTAGCGGCCTCCTTGTTGCCTAGGAACTGAAAGCATCAGCAACGACCTCAGAAGTTTAACTGCATCAACTCCCCATTTCTACAGCTGTAGCTTGCAGGGATTGTGCGAGGAGGCTTTCTTCCACACCAAAACAGTTGCCATTACTCTATATTCATTACTCTTCCTCGTAAGCACTTTGTTGTCATGCAGCATTATGGCACTGAGCATCATTCTATTTCAATACAGACATAATCATAGACTTTTGTACATTTATAGTCTTTTGTTATTGGAACTGATTTTTTTCCCCTGTATGATGACTGACAGTACAGTAAGGATACGTAAGGGATCTCTCCAGTATTTGTCAGCAACCTTTATTTGGAAAAAAATTTTATTCATTCATTCATTTTCACTAACCACTTTAATCTAAGCAGGAGCATATCCCAGTGATATTGGGCATGAGGCAGGGAAACATGCTGGATGGGAACACACACACACATACACACTACTAGGGGCAATTTAGAGTAGCCAATCCATGTACATAATTTAGGGAGGTGGGATAAAAACGGAGAACCTGGGGAGAACGTGAAGCTCTACATCAATGGTAATTGGTGGTATTAATGGTAATGGTAAGCTCAGGTTTGAACTGGGACCATAAAGTTGTGAGGTGGCAAATATACCCACTGTGCCACTCTATTTTGCATTCACCCATTCCTAATAGGAAGTTTTTTGTGAAGAACATACACACTGTCTGTCTGTCATTTGGAAAGCACAAAAGCATCTAGATATGGAAAAAAATTCTATATTACTCAATATATTGCTAATCTGTATTACTCATGTTAATTTCTTCTGTTGAGTTAGATCTGGATTTTATGCAAAGAGCATGCGAATTCATAATGTGTTTCACTTAGTAACAAGTACTTAGTTCATATAGTACTACTGTATATGTTCTGTGCAAAACTGAATTCTTTGCTAATACTCAGAGTATGACCGTTCATGTTTAATGCTGTGCTTTTTACTGCACAGTACACTACTAATGTAAAATGAATATGAAGTACTTTTAGCAGTATAAATATATATTTTAAAAACGGAAACTAAATCACTTCCAGATGTGAGATAGAAGATTTGTTTTTAATTGTTATTTCCATTATATTGTGTACTCCTCATTTTTGTTACCGCTCTTCTCTTTTATGCTCTAAATCCCCCAAATCCAAGGTTTTTTATGTGACAGTCATTTTCCGCTTGTCATAAGTCTATTATAACCTTTTCAACTCGGTCAGGGACCAAGGCTTTACACTCTACCATGGCTGCAGTCACCCTGTAGACAAGTGAAACATCTGGGATGCTACGATATGTCCATAAAACATGAACGCATCAACTGACAGGCCCCTTTATCCTCCAGCTGTAATAATCCATGAAAAATGGCTTCATTAAAGCCATTGTACCCACTGTCAGCCAAGCTGGAAAATGTGATTTAATGCCATATTGTTCAGCCCAGTTCACTAGGAGGCTCTTCCAAGCAAATTCTTTAGGCTTGCATTAAGCTTCTGCATTCTGTAACCCCATCCAATCCTGCTAAACCATGCTGTTAGAAAGGCATAATATAACTGGGTCTGTGTCAGCTACTCAAGTGCCAAATACATGTTTAAAATATTTGAATAAATGAACTAGCGTGTAGTGTTGACATGATGACTGCACAAATGAGATACAGCAGCACTGCAAACACCTAGCACTTCCTGTTATAAGAGTTTCCCCACAATCGGTGGAGTAACATGAATTTATGGTATTACTTTTACTCTCTGTGGCTCTATTTCACCATTGCTATCCACCAGGGCTGGTGAGAATTAGCTGGATACATTCTTGTGCCTTTGTGCACACAAAATGACATATGACATGTTTACTTGTTTATGTGTCAGATATATAAACACCTTATGGAGATATTTGCTTAATAGCTTGGAACCACAGTCAGAGAATTGTCCTCCAAAGCTGGTGATGCATCCTTAACAGCTGTCGCTCACATTGTTCACTGATTAGTTCTGTGAATTGCTGTCTCCCTCCTGGTTTGGGGTCCCCCCTCTGCACCATTTCCCACCATTCTCTGCTTGTTTTTACTGCTGACTCGAGTTTTCTCCTCGTATTATGTCCCCAAATTTCCCTAACTCTTGCTGTCGGACTGACTGGCGAGACTATGGCTAAGTATCATTTGCATGATTGAGAAGTATTCCCTTGCTGTGCTGTGCACTGTTCACTACATTAGGTGGATTGCCAGCACACAGAGCTTCATTACTGGAATGAAACTCAACTCATTGAGAATGCTAACCACCCAGTCATCCCAATGCGTGGCAGCCAGGCCACTTTGTGCTATACTGGGTCTTGTTGGGGCACTAGAATTGTTGACAGCAGCTGCAGCAGTAGTTCCCTTGGGCTTGCTGGAACTAAGAGACTTTCAGAATTGGATTATCAGCCTTTAACTGCACTCCAAAAATCACAGACGGAGATGTGTCTGCACAGGCTCTAGCTTGCTGGGGATGCAGGCCTTTTGCACTGGTGCCCCCTTGGTGAGAGAAACATATCCTTTATAGTCTGAAATGCAGTGTGGTCCCAGAAGTGATGTCCCAGATCAAGGTTTGGCAAGGTACTGGTGGACCTTTTTCCAATACCAAGTCGACTCTTTTCTGATTGCAGTAATCTGTACTGAAGGTAGACAGCATGCTGGGATTAGGATGCAGTAGGACACAAATGGTGTCACCGTCCACTGTACACCTTTCTGCCTCTACTACTGATTCCGTCCACATTACACAGAATTCAACTTGGCTAAAGATTCCTACTCCTTGCCTCGAGATGGCCATGAAGGCCTTAGTTTCCAATTCTATTTTTGCAAGTGGATGGAATCCCTTGGTAGCTTCCTCTTTGAGCATATGTGCTTTACCAAAAGAAGGGAGAGATTTGGCATTTCCATCCAGGTCATATGTGCCTATGGGTTTGCACCCTCAGAATGAAGTGTGGACTGACGACTGTGCCCTAGCAATACCAGTAATCAGTCCCTATTGTAAGAGCCCTATTACACAGTCCTTGTAGTTGGTACCTGTTCTGGGAATGATGCACACCTTTGTTGACCTGATCTGGTACACTGCACGATTCCCAAAATGCTAGACAGGACAGGACAAGTCCCCATCTACACCACAGCATCGTGGATGGCATCCCTGAGGAAATAAACATATTAGGACATTACTGAATAATGACTTAATATTTAATACTTAATATTTTATTACTGCGGTTCCTTTAGTCATCATTCCCCAAGACCCTGGTGTGTCCCCCTTGCTTGAGTTCCCCAAAGCTCCTCCTTACGAGCCTATCTAAGAATCGGAAATGAGATGGGTGTCTCTAAATACTGCATGCTTTGGCAGAAAGCTTGCCTTGCATGCATTGGTGGCCGGATGACTCTGGGCTGACTCAAACCTGTATGTTTTGCCCAAGGCCATGTGTGAATCGATCGACTGACCCCACAGTGTTCCGAGGAGGCAACCTATAGACCAGCGCTTGTTGTGCCCATCTAACTACTTTAGAGTTGATTCTATAACTTGACGGTGTGGCAAACAACCACCATCAGGTGATTGTGAAATGTGGACATTCAGGGACTATGCACTTTGTGTCCGAAAGTCTATATTTAAAACAAACAAGCAAAAGAAAGTACAGTAAAGATCATGCAATTTTTTTTTTTATTGCCTGGACTAACTTACACCACAAGCTATTCCAAAATTATCTTGTTTTTTTGTCTGACGTAACTGCTGAACTGGTTATAGCTAGAATCGAGACTAAGTTATACTGTATTTCTTGCTTGTCGCCCCCAGCCACAGCTCCCACTCCAGTCACGCTCACTTGCACAGTCCAGGCAGACACCCACATCTCACCGTATCACAATGCTGTAATTACTCTTGCTTTTGGTTCTCTTCTAAAAGCTTAAAACTTCCAGGAAGAAACTGTGATTAATTAGTGTGCCTGGCACTCTACTGACAGTAGAAAAAGACCAGAAAGATCCATCTACGTTTGTCACAGCTTCCTACATTCCCAGGGGAACTTATCAGTTAAACGCTGTCTAATTATAATCACATACTGTTACACTATCAGAACTAATTAGCAGTTGTTAATCTCTTTCAGCACAATGACGTGAGGTGGACATTAAGCTGGACGTCACCTCTACATTTTCCGTAATGATGCGTCTTTTCATGTTATTTGCAGGTGAAGCAGATTATGGAGGAGGCAGTCACCAAGAAATTCGTACATGAAGACAGCAGCCATGTCATCGCTCTGTGTAGTGAGTATAAAGCGAGATCTTGGCTATCTCCTTCATGTACTTCTCAGATAGATATTAACACAGCTGAAAAGATCCATGGAAGCTAATATCGAAGTGACTCATCATGAAAGATCACTTTTGATGTCATCCGGATTAGCTGTGCACAGGTTTATGAACAAGGGGTTGAAAGGCGTCATTAGGGACTGAAGTCTCCTGAGAGAAGGCAGCTGACTCTAAGTGACTTGGTGGTTCCGGAGCTTTGGAATGGAGCCAGAAGCATCTGCTGTTGATGACTGAGAACAAAAATGTATGACTCATCTCTCTCCCTTCAGTGACGTAGAGACAGGTGGATGCAAGCAATACTACAATATACTGTATCAGTCATCACTAAATGTGGCACTGATCGCCTGTTAAGCAAGTCTGAACAAAATGTGCCATGATATTGATTTAGAAGTAGTATGACTACCACAGTGTAGATAGATTATAGTAGTAATAGTAGTAGTAGTACCATTATCATCATCATCATAAGTGGTGTAGAGTAATGGGATGGAAATAATTTACTGTATTTTTTTTTTTTACTGTACTTTTCTACTTTACTCAGATATACCGTACCTTTATTGTTTACTGAAAAATTAAGCCTTTCATGCCACCCAGTCTATTTTTGAAAAACAAATTCGCTCTTGTTTCTCATACTTTATTAACTCCATTCACCAACATGGTTCGCCTCAAATAACCAACTTTGAGATTGGACGCAAAAAATGTTTCTTTGCAAAAATATTGTTACTTTTTTCCTGTTTCATACCATCAAACTGTCTCCTAGTATTAACACAAATACAAAAGATGTCGAGCCTCTAATGTAAAATCTTTAGCTAGCTGCTAATGCTAATTGTCTAGTCATAATCTGACAAAGTAGGCTAGTCCCTAAGCTAAATAGTTAACTGAAACGTTGCAAAGGCATGTAGTGCTGAATTGCAGATGAACACCATTAGTACTGACTTGAAATCGATGATTGTATGATTTTTCATGTTTTTGTACTTTGACTGTTGGTGCTTATTGTGCGCTGTATGCTCTTTTATGCTAAATCCTCTCCAAAATCTCTTCAGGTTAGTGTGTGCCAGATACCTTTCTAGTTGTTAAGTAAGATTGCAGTGTAATAATCAAGCATAGTACAGTTTTCAGTCTGCCATGAACAGTAGAAATCAACAAACTCATTCTCTTTAAGATTGTTCTAAATGAACTGTCAGGACAGTGCAGTACTTTAATGCGGTTTTGTTTCAATACTTGCACAACACCTGCTTCTCTACGCCTTCAGTGCACTTATTGTTTTTTGTTCAGAAGGCTCTGATTTGAATCAGCCATTTTTTCATTGGGGCTAGGCTTCCTCTTCATTAACTCAGGATTACAGAGTCTCTGAGGTTGACACACTAATGCTGTATGCTAAATTGCTATTTAGTGTAGCCCTTCTATTAACCAACTACACAATTCTTACATTTGGGCAATTGTATTTTCTTCAAACTAAATTCTTCAAAGTTTTCTGTCTATAAATTGAATGATTAGTGTGAAGAATTTCCTTTTTTTCAGCTTTTATTCACAGATGTATCATTTTAGTGATTACAACATATTTTAGGTTGAATTGGAAATGAATTGAAATTCATTGAGCTACATTAGGAAGAATCAAATACCTCTTCTTTCTAACTCTATCATCCTTTCTACTGACACATTGATGTGTTAGGCATAAAATAGTTAGGCACAAAATTTCTATTTAAAAAAAGGAAGGTCAGACATTTGATCAGTATTGTGTACATCATGTCCATCTGAGGCAGAAGATGGAGCCATATACGCAGTCGAAAGCTGTCTGTGCTTCATGTCCCGTGTTTTTTGGATGCATGAGAGAGTCGTGACAGCGAGGATGTGCTGGGTGAGGAGCTTGCTCTCAGGCAGTGGAGGGGGGGAGAACTCTGGGAGTGCTGCCAGCTACAGTCAACACGGCGGAAACAGACAGCAGCTCTCTTTTAGTATACATCAGAGCCACACAACAAGGATTCCCCCGCACAGCCTGCCTCCTCCACAGAGGAATCACGCAGATGACCCAACCCACACACCCACACTTCCCCAACAGAGTATATTTGGAAATGCTGTGATCTTTTGGAGGAAAGCTGATGAAAGGCAAACTTGAAGCAACAGCACGTAATGTTGCCAGTCAGGATGGAAGAGGAAGAGGGATTTGAATCTGAATCTGAACTTGGCTGTATGCAGATTGGCAGCGTTTCTGATCTTTGTTTTTTTGCCTGAGTTTGGCAGCTCAAGAAACAGACTCGCACAATGTCCAGATGGCTTCTGTGTGAAGAGGCAGAAAGCATGGCACCTGTTTCCCACCTTCATTAGAGTGCTGGACTTGCGTTGGATGTGTGCAGTTAGAGGTGGCGCTGCAGCATCGTGTCCCTGAACTTGCTTCCTTCTCGGAAGTACACACTGTACTGCTACCTCTGTGACACTGACCCATTAGCTACTTAACAGGAACCTGGTAATAGCTGCTCCCTGATACCATCACAACAGCTGATTGTTTGAGGACCTCAGGTTTACAGCCTGAGACCACTCGTGAAAATGCTTGTTTTGCAATCTTTTCTTTTCTTTTAGAATTTCCATTACATATTTTATCGGTATTAACTTGAGTGAGAAGAAGTTAATTTCATAATTTCTTTGTATATGGTAAAGCCCTGTTTTATTTTAATGGCAGTGGGTTTGTGCAAAACCTGGCAATCCAGGTTAGATCAACTCCATCAGAGTTTTCTCAGAACACATGCTTTAACGAAGTAAAACTCAAGAAAAATCTGACCTTTGGTACAATTGAGTTAACATGATAATATTACAAATGTGCTTAAATTTAAATAGTAACCCAAAAAGCAGTGCAATATTAGTTCAGTATTCAGGATATCGAACATTTCCTTTCTTCATGTGAAATCTTCCCAGTTCGAAAATCATTCTATTTTAATTTTAGATCAATAAACGATCGTGTGGATTCAGACTTGTGAATCTCCTTGTATGTGCACTTCATGTGTATGTGAGTGTGAAAATGTAATGGCTTGATTTTCCAGCTTACAGTTTAATGATTATCTAAACCTGTGGGCTTTAGGCAAAGAACTGTACAAGCCTTATCATGCCTGTTTATTTCTTTAATTTTCAGCACTTTTCCAGAATTTTCCCTGTTATGAAAGCATCTCTTTATGCTTTTTTTCCCCTCATGCAGTCTTTTGCATTTGCATGTTCGCTTCATTGCCCACAAGCAGATTGTCATGAGAACGCAATGCGGTTTCTCGGAAATCAACAAAAAACTCTTTCCAGCTGCAGAGTGTGGGCAAGTTCAAAGGTCAACACACATGGTGAGAGTGCAACAAGCATTTAAATATTTAACACGGCTTTTAAAAGTGCCCGAGCTGTACAGGGACTCCAGTGCTGTGTGGCTCTGTAATTTGGAGAGTATTAATGAATATTGTGGAAGTAATTAGGTAACTCCCAGTTGACACGACTTTGTTTGGTTGTGGGAAACATTAATTAATTAACATTTACTAGGCAAAATCTTCTGATGGTTGTCTTAAACAGCATAACTTGGATTTCGAATGTTTTTATCCCTTGTCCAGCTTGTTGTTCTGTTAGAAACCTTTTTAGGGACAGACAGTGGTTAAGGAACATCTTGATCACTGCACAACAATGTTTTTTTTTTAAAAGTCTTGCTTCCTGAAAGGTTTTTGCTGATTGTGACGGGTATCTACTGGGTATGCTCAAATATAGTTTTGGTTTTACTG
>JAQQZR010000003.1:16810105-16840146 GCA_030068235.1 Notoglanidium macrostoma | reverse complement strand
CAGCAACAGTTCCATATTCTCATACGTTTCTTTCATGTGTGCTGCATAGCCAACTGAAGATTTCTCTGAAACGGTACATGATGGGTAAATTCTGATATGATATTCGTGATCAGCACCCAAAAATCTATAAGAAAAACACAACATTGTTCAAGGAGCAAAAAAACTTTATTGTGCAGTGTATCTCATACTCAAGTAAGTACAAATTTAGTATTAGGTCCTTCTCTTTTCTAACATATTGAAACAATCAGTAAACAACATTAGGCCATATCATGTGACATCCTGTGGCTAGAGGAAAAAAAAAAGAAAAAGCCGGACGTTCTGTGTTGTATCAAATACCTGCCCCTCCAGAGGCCGATTCAAACAGTGCTATAGACAAGTAACTAATGGCGCTTTTATGGCCTTGCGGTACATTTGCAGTACGAATCACTCGGGGTTTGAAAAGAGCTCGCCAGATTGCACATCGAACATCTGCAACACTGTGGTAAAAAGGTAGTAATGACTGAATGAATAGAGATTATGAGTCACTTGTGTTTATCTAGTATTGCCTCTGCAAATTCTCACAAGGCAACAAAGATTGAATATGCAATTGAAAGTGCAGCTTGCTTCTTACTGAGAAAATGACATTTCATTGCAGACACAATTTTGCAGACAAAACAGCTCCTGCTTCATTCACCAGTCAGCTAGTGGATGCCATGATGCTTACTGACCTCCAGACCTCCACAACGTCCAAAATATTGCAGGGTTCTATAAAAAAAGATTGCTGCACTTTTTTTTTTTTTTTGGCTGAATCGAGTTAATGAGCTTTAGTTTCTGAATTGTTCTTAAATGGTTTAAACAACTTTTTTGTGGATTATTGTCTTGATAATCCAGCACTCCTGCAGAACATACTGAGGTATAATAGATAACTGTTATACAAGTGTGAGAATTAAAAAAAAAATGTTCAGTCAGTGGAAGTTTTGAAGCACAACACTTCATTTGCATCTGCACGGTGTCAAAACACAACCCAGAGGCATCCCAATTCAAGAATGTCTGCACCTAATTTCAGAGCCAAATTTCTGGCAAATAGTTAGAGGACCAAAAAGTGTCCCTCTCCTAATACTAATGAAAATGATCCATTCTTAGTTCTATAGTACCCATGCTGATAACTAACCCTCACCTTTTATAGCAAGTCTAAATCCATGAATTAATTGTATAACAAAGAAAAACATATCTAATATGAGCATCTCTCCCTGAGCATCTGCTGGCTCGGTGAGACAAGCTGTGGGTTGACGAAATGTCTAATTATTTACACCAAACCCCACTTTGGCAGGCATCATTACATTTGAAATTGAAACTAGTTGTGGGGCTAATTTAGAATGACAAGCTCAGGAAGTCACTAGAGACCCAGGAAAAAGCTCAGGTATTCCACCGCTTACTGTATCTCCATGACAACAGTCTCTCTCTCTCTCTCTGCACACATTTTTCTATGTCAAAAACTATTATGTGCAAATGCATTCACACACACGTACACACAAATGCACATCTATTTTCTCTATTAGTGGTCTTGATTAGGGTTATTTCAGGATTTCCGGAGGCTTTGTGACCAGCACGGAGTTTTGTAATGACTTATCCCGAACTGACAAAGTCCATCGCAGTGGGTGTTGTTTCAGAGCATCCCTTTGTGAGTTTTGGCATGTCTGACAGGCCGCCTCTAAACTCTCCCAGAGTTGCACAAAGTGGATTCAGGAGGAGCTCTTTGAGATATCACACTGTGCCATGTCTGCTCTCCTGCAGCGTGACTCAAACACACACAGTCGATAAAGCTGAGTCGGATATGGTGGTAGGGACCATAAGAAACACCCGCAGGCTCCCTGTTCCCTCTGATTTTAGCTACAGGGGATGCACTCTGGGGGTCTCTGTGACATAGATGTAGCAGGATGAACTCAGCAGGGCAAGAAGAAGCTGTTTTTAAGATGCTTTCTCTATATTCAAGAGCTCATAGAGATGTCAACTCATTTACTTTTATGTGGTAATTTAACCGTGGTTAATTGGAAAGTGGTTAAGTGTAAGCATAAGCTGAAATCACAGGAAGATTGACATTGCAAGACCTTGTACATTCATTACTGGAAGAGAATGACGTCTTGACAACTTGATGGCTGATTTTATACAGCATTGCCGTGAAGTGACAACAGGTGAGACCAGGAAGACGAGTGTCTGGAATTTAGTGCCATTCAGAAATAAAAGAGCCGTTGGCCGTGTGTGCTGAGGATGAATTCTTCCTAAAATGAATAGCGCAGCTGGGATTCATCATTTATAAGCATATCACCAGCAGACCATGATTGTGGCTTAAGCAGAAGGAAGATGCAGATGGTAAACATATCTCAAGTAACTGAAATGTAAACTGCACTGTGTCCCAGTTAGTTTTTGTTTGTTTTTTTAATCCTGAGGAATTTTATAACATTTTCAGACACCCCGGATCCAGAGGCAGTTTTAGGAATATTCATGAGAGGCAGCATGCTTACACATTCACACACACTTTTTTTTTATGGCAATTTAGCATGGCCAGTGCATGTTTTTGGGAGGTGGGAGGAAACAGGAGAACACACAGACAGTAACACAAGATCAGGCTCAAACTAGGGACCCTGGAGTTGCGAGGTCTCAGCTCTACAAGCTGCTTGTCTATATTTTTTCCACTAATCAGAGATCACTGACACTCTCCAAGTCCTGGTTTTTAGTGCATGACTGGCAGTGTACATCTTGTGTTTGCAATGTTTGTGTTGTCATGTACTAGAGATCAGTGTTTCCTCTGTCTGAGGTGTCATACATTTTATATTGACTTTTACAGCATTTAACAGACGGCCTCATCCATATCCTTATCATTATACAGAATTATGTGCAGAATTGTATAGAATTGTATTCTAGCGCTCTTGTGCTAGTTCAGTAGGTTAGGGTCTAAGAATACAATCAACCTGTTAGAATAACAAGAGCTTCTGAGGGGCGCAACAGAAAAGCGTTCACCATATCGTCCAGAGACCGCAAGCTCGAATCCTGACAATACCACGGCCATCTGTGGTCAAGAGTCAACAGAGCACGATTGGCCATGCCTTCTGGGCGGGAGGGACGGCATATTCTCTTTTCCCTGTCAGTCAGTTCAACATTAGCCAATCACAGCTGTCTGTGAGCTCATGCATGCAGAAGAGGGTAGCTGGTGCTCTCCTCTGAATGTGTTACCCTGCCCTGTTAGGGGACAGTTAGCTAGTGAGTTGGTGGGAATTGGGATGATCAAACTGGAAGATTTGCTAATTCAAGTAGAGGTAGGTCTTTAGTCTTCGCTGGAAGGCAGGAAGTGACTCAGCTGTTCGGAAGTTCATTCAACCACTGAATAGTGATCATTGCACCTGTTGGAGTGGTGCGTGTTGTGTTGGCTGGAGTATGTCCAGGTAGACTGTTATTTAATTACTTGACTTTCCTATTTAACATGAGTTCATTTTACATGAATCTTGCTCATTTTAACTTATAAAAATCTCATCCAGCCTCTACTGAAAATGTTGCAAGTTGGTTTGTGTCCACACTCGCACCATACACAGTAACCCCGTTCACACAGATGCTCCCAGCAGGAGACGACTCCAGGTGCCCATCGGAAGATCTGTCTGCTTTGTAATCCCTTTCCCACGGATGCAATTTCACAGACTTCTGCTTAATTAGTGAAGATGCACTGGCTGAATTGAGCCTTGAGCACAGGGTGCAGTGGAATGTTCCTAATGTTTTATTGTAAAGATGAATGGGTTGTACAGGCTTCGTAGCTTTGCTCTGCACCTCTTAAATAGGAACTAGTGTGGATAAGAGTGCAAGAAGGAAAAGGAGATTGATTTGTTTAATATTCCCTTTCCCCTTATGATATTTATCTCAAGAACAGTGTTCAGTCATGTTTGTGACCCTTTAGACAGATGGAAAAAATGGTGTTACGATGTTATGGGTTATTTTTTTAACCCTGTGGTGTGTTTGTTGAATTACACTGTATGTAATTAACCCTATGTAATTGTGCTCCTATTGACATTTGCCATATTTTTCAGACACAAAGTCATTTGCAATGATGAGCTTGAGCTTACTCGGTTCCCACTGGGGTATCCCATATGATGTTATATGAGCATGGGTTCTCACCTATTGGTCGGTTTATGGAGCTCGAACAAAATGAAATTACTATTTGGTTTAGATCAGTATCCCACTCGACATAATTAAATGAACCAAAAAACAAAATAAACAAACAAAACCTTGGCCATTTGCCATGTAGGCCTGAAAACACACTTGTAAAACGCCTTCATTGACTGGTCATGACTGTGGACACAGAACCTTTGCCTAGTCTGCATAGTAATCACAAAAATCACCTAAAAACAAATAGTATGGAGCTTTAAGCTTTATAGATGAATAGATAATTATATAAATAAATAGTTTAAAACCTTTTGTGCCAAAATATCCAGAATATTTCTGTAGCACTACAACTCAGTCATTTTGCTCAGTTTGTGCCTCACAGCTCAGTTTAGCAGCTCACATTTACAGGAAGTTGTGCCTACATCTGAAAATACACGGCATGTTAGATTTACTTCCTACATTTGGATTGATTCTCGGTTGAATTACTTTTTCACTGCAGTGAAATCGCACTAGTGTTCATTCAGAATGCTTCACTGAGACAACCTCACTCAGATGAAGAAGAATGCATTTAAAT
Organism: Notoglanidium macrostoma; assembly: GCA_030068235.1. Classification (NCBI taxonomy): domain Eukaryota; kingdom Metazoa; phylum Chordata; class Actinopteri; order Siluriformes; family Auchenoglanididae; genus Notoglanidium; species Notoglanidium macrostoma. The sequence goes on along the minus strand of JAQQZR010000003.1, from coordinate 16,835,444 downwards.
GCAAATGACCGCAACTCATAAAAATCCTGAATTGTTTCTATACTGAACATGTGAGCAGCTTCTACTAAAGACTACAGATGAGCAGTTGATCAGTGTTGAACTTATGTATTGCTGTTATTACAGTACAGGCCTAACAATAAAACCACATGTTCATAGAATTAAGTACCAAGGTTACCAATGTAAGATTTATAGTAACATTAACAAGGTTCGTGTAATTAGCTCACCTTTGGTGAGAGTGTTTGCACGGAACATCATGAAAAACTCATGTCTTCACAATGGCAAGAAAAAATTTCATTGCAGAGAGAAATGTAATTTCTACTTCACATATGACGATAAACGTTTTGAATTGAATTGAATTCAATGGCGTGCCATGCATCCAAAAAGTGACAATTGTGTGTTTAGTTTGTGTGTTTAGTATCAAAGGAAAATTAGTGTAAAAAAAAAAACGCCATAAAAATATTCAAGTATTTGGGCCAAGTGTGAAAACACTGTACAAGAAAGTTGATTTGGCAACCTTTCTCTCCGCGTAGGCAGACGGCATCACAACCAGACCGATTCCCATTTGGCCCGGTTGGATAGAACGTCCAACTTATGATCTTTGTTACCCGTCTATGTTCTGCACAAGAAATTACAGCTGTGATGGACAGTCAGAGAAAATCGATATTTAATCACCTTGTGAGATGGCCTGGCCAAAGAGTACTAGGAAAATGAGCAGAGAGCCAAAAAACACCGAGCAAGATCTTTCTTGCTCCTTGATCTCTGATGTCTGGACTGACATTTGTCTTTTGTCAGCTTGTCCCCTTTGCTGCCTCTTTATTCATCTGCATGATTGAAAATCAGAATTCTGATAACAAGCTGATGCATTTGCATAAACAAGTGCATGTGTGTGTATGTGACCCTGTTTACACTCCGTATTAAAATGTGACAACCAAGACACATTCAAGACCCATTCACTTGAATCACCTGCTGGGGTTGTCTGGGGTGACACAGGTGTAAACGGCGATGTGTCTTGGCCGTCAACTTGTGATATGATCACCCAAGACACATTTTAATACCAAGTGTAAACAGGGCCTGTTTGTGTTCATTTATCCATCTATCCGTACATAATGTAAGCTTTAACTAACCCACCATTTCATTTCTTTTTAGTGAGCTTGGTGACAGGAATGGCATGCTTTAACACACTCAGCCTCCTAGCTTCTGTCCCTGTGACGACATCATGCTGCTATTATTAAAGTGTTGCTCTGTTGGATACATTTCACACAGCAGAAATAGCAGGGGTACAGTATTACTCTGCTTGACAAATTTTCACAACCCTTCATTTTAGCTGTCAGATATTATTTGGGGTGTTGGCAAAAGTGGTTGTGGGCTGACTTTATTTGACATTAAAGCACTTACTTCTTCCACAGCAAAGGGATCCTGATTCTTTAATGTCTATCTTTATGCACTGTCACAATGCAACTAATGGTTAAAAAAATTCTCTTCACCATCATCATCCCCTCAACATCTGCAGAGAAAGTGGTACTATTGCACAAAATGCATCTCTCTGGTGAATCTTGACTAAGTCTATGCCAACATTAATATGTTTTAGCTTTAAAATGGCATTTTAAAATGAAAAGCATCTCTGTCCAGATGAGCATTTTAGCTCTGTATCAGAAATAATCTCTGTCAATTCTAACATGCTTGAAAAAGCCTATCAAATGACCTTTCAGTTACACTGGGCATGCGTGTGCCGGTATAAACAGGAAGCAGGTTGTCTACTCTGCATTTCCAGAATGCTTGAATAATAGCTTCTCTCCTGCACATGTAGGCAATTGTAACATTATAAAATTCAGAATTTAACTGCACAAAAGCTGCCAGCAAGGACAACAAGGTCAGAAACACCTACCTGTAGTATCCAAACTACATTCACCACTGGTAGTCAAAGATGCAGTTTGTTTTCTTCCGGAAAAGGTCACTTTACTGATAAGACCCAATCAGGAAGCGGAAGTGGGTGTCTACATCATCGTATCCAAAAGCCTCCGTTTTCTCTCGTCCGCACTTAAACATTTTCAAAGTACAACAGGGCCAGTCGCGTTTCCAAAATGCTTTGTTTTAAGGACTCAGCCATTCCAGGGTAGTATTTAACGGGCGTAAACAGTGCAAAAGTCGTGCATTTTAAAACTACAACATATTAGTGTGGACATAGCCTTGCTCTCTGCTCCCAAACTGCTGCAGGGTGGGGTATGAGACGGATGAGTCATTAAGCTGCTCTCTCACTCTCTTCTCACGCTCCTGCTTTGCCCCCAGTCTCCTTTCCTCTGAAGTGCATTTTTCTGAGCATCGCCTGCAGGGGGTCTTAACGATAACACTGAAATCCCTCAACACGGTCAACCCGTGAATGCTTGTTTATGACCTCTCAATGTTCAGATCTAATTACACTGAAATTCTGAGTGTCTGACTCATCTACGCTATCCTGCTAATTAAAGCCACGCAGCCCCAGTGGCTGTGGTCACCCTGCTGTCTACCAGTGCTCACAGTGTGGATAATTGGAGCTTGTGCACTCACACTCGCTACTCAGCAATATTCTCATGGGCTTTGTACACACATCAAAGCAAATATGATTATTAAAAAAAAAATCTATTTCTAGTGTTCAGATTGCAAGTTACAAGTAATCAAATCTGATTTCTTTATTCGGTAGTTTTAAGGAAAATCCATCCTAAACAGCTTGCATATCAGTATTTATAATTACTTTGTGATCTTCCGCTGTGTAAGATTTCTTTTATGGTGACGTACGTGCACCAGTGAGAAACAGAAATTTGCCTAAAGAGAATGATGTAGCAGGGCTTTAGTCCTTTAGTCTGTCCAGCTCTCTCACTTGCTCATCTGTGCACTCTGCTCAAATAGATGCGCTTCCAAAGCTTCAAATTTCAAGCTAATGCCTCCATCAACGCCCTCATGCTCATCATCTTGTAAATCTCTGCTGTAACTCTGTGCAACCGCATTGTATGATTGCGTTGCATTCACTTTCTTTGAATCCAATATTTGCAGTATCTACTCCTTTTAAATTTGATTCTTCATAGACATGATGTTGAATGTTGCCAGAAAATGTTGAGTAAGAAAAGGAGCTGTTGATCTTTTTTTGTTGTTGTTGTTGATTTTTTTTTTTTTTCTTATTTTTTTTTTTTTTTTTCTTGTGGAGTTAATAACAATAAGATCTGACTGTTATCATTTATCAGTTAAAAATATTCTCCTATTAAGTGCTATTTTGTAACTGTGCTAACGGTGTCCATCAGTGTGGCAGACAAAGGCTAACATCTCAAAGGACTAACGGAAATACAGCAGCAACCAACAAATTAGCACTAGAACCATTATGTAAATTACAGATATTTCAATATGAACGTATTTAATGTGTTTCAGAGTGGATTTTTCTTTTCAGTTTTGACACTGCAATGAATAGTGAAGGGAAGGTGAAAGCTAATTAGCTAGCAAACAACATATAGCAGCATATTTTATATAATGCTAAAGCCCAGCCTTGGTTCTGAATGAATTCAACACGGACAACAAAAATGAAAACTGCACGGTTTTAAAATGCAAAAAAAGTCAAGCCATATCTTCATTACTCCAGACCCACACACTCTCCTAACCTGCCTTCATGCTTCATGTTCTTGTTCTTGTTTTTGACATCAAGAAGTGCTGCACATGGAAAAGCAAAAAACTCCCACAAAAATCTGATTTGGCTGGGCAGACCTGAGCCACATGTTCAGAAATCCAATGTTAATTAGATTTGACCCTGTACATACAAATGTGGCTAGAATCTGATTGGAAATTGGTCAGATTTTATACTTTTTTCTGTTTTCAACTGACAAGAGAAAAGCTTTTTTGTTTAATTGGATATGCCAAAAAAAAACAAAAAAACCCATTGAGCAGTCCAAAGGTGGATAACAATCTGATATAGGTGTAGATTTCAAAATCCATGTTTTGACTCTCTGTTATGAGTCATAATACAGACATTAGAACCAGAATTATAAAATGTATTGATCGAAAAAAAAACTTAAATAGCAGACCACATGACTCAGTGGGCTATGTTCAATTTCACAGATTTACTAGGTCAGCATTTTATGCTAAATAATGAGCTCTGAGAAGATGCACATGGCTTAATGCCATTTGATGGGAGGATAATCCGTTCTGTTAACTCTCTTAAGTAAGGTTCTCTAGTTACTAGATTTCTAGTTCTGTAATTACAAGCAAATAAATAGTGTAATGGAATAGCTTGGTTAACTAACGTTAGCTGGCTTTACCATTACGACTGGCCGCTGAGTAATCAACGTTGCATAACGTGTGTGAGTGTTGTCTTAGCTTATATCACCGGCCATTCTTTAGTACAATTGACTTCTTTTATTACAGTTGGAGCTGCTGCAATTCACGGGTCCTCACTCTGTGCTTGATTGTTCTCAGCATTTCCCCATCACTTTTTACCCCAACGGTCCACCTCGTGCTCTCTCTTTTCTACTCTCCTGTTTCTCCTCTCTTTCCCTCCCACACAGCATACAGCTGCCTGGTGCTTCTGTTATGCAGTTCATTACTGTCAATTACAGTGACTCACATCTCCAGCTTGGCAGCACATTCACAGGTGGCTCCTCCCAACAAAGGCACAGATGTCACACTACACACACACACACACACACACACACACACACACACACACACACACACACACACACTTATTTGACTTCCATCTCTGTCATGGATGATTGCAAGTACTGATTAGAGCCATGGATCACTAGATCATCATTAGGCATCTATTTCTTTTAGTAAATGGTTACTTCATTTCAGTTTATAAATGATGACTTTGTTCATTTAAATTAAATGCATATCTAAAGCACACCCCGCATTAAAATGAATTAACCATCTGAATGAGATGGAGTACTTGTAGATTGTGCGCATCTACAAGCCAAAGAGGGTTGGCATTGATCTGATCTGAAACCTAAGGACTATTTTCTTTCTTTGTTTTCATTATTATTATTTTTTTTATTATTTATTTATTTATGTGGACAAGTATTAATTCATTCATTAAAAAATCCACCCTAAGTTGGTCCTATACACTCAATAATACTGGGTTGGACTCAGCTTTTGCTCACAGAACAGCCTCAATTCTTCATGGCATGGATTACACATGCTGTTGGAAACATTTTTTTTTGAGACTCTGGTCCATATTGACATGATTGTATCACATAATTGCTGCAAATTTGTCTGCTGTACATTCATGCTCGAATCTCTAGTTCAGATCTGGTGACTGAGGAAGCCACTAAAGTACACTGAACATATTGTCATGTTTGAGAATTGGGCTTTGTGATATGACGCTTAATCATCCTGGATGAAACCATTATAAGATGGTAACCTGTGACTATATTCAGCAACAATATTCAGGTTTGCTTTGAAATTCAAACAATGCTCGATTGGTGTTCAGGGGACCAATGTGAGCCAAGAAATCATTCCCCACACTATTACCCCACCACCACCAGGGTGAACTGTAGACACAAGGCAGGTTGGGTCCATGGATTCATGCTGTTGAGGTCATTCTGTGTAACGTCTAGAGAATTATGCATGAGATCAAGCAAGTTCTGAAATACTTAAACCAATTCATCTGGCAAAATAAAAAAATTAAAAAACATACCACAGTTAAAATAATCACATTTTTCCTGCATTCAGATGTTTGACATAATAACCTACAGTGTATGGCCAAAAGTGTTTGGACACCTGGCCTTCACACTCGTATGTTTGCCTTCCCAAAATTTTATAAAATGCTGTTGCATTAAACTAAGGGGCCCAAATGTCTTCCAGTATGACAATGCCACTCTCCAAGTGTATTTTTTCTTTTTTTCATCATTACAAAAATTACATAGAGCCTATCAGCCAGGCATGTTTGGATGTGGGACTGGTTGGTTTCCAATGTATTTGTCTATGAGCTCTAAGAGATGCAAATCATATAGAATGTAATGCATGTATATTCACCTGGACCATGCTTGAAAAGCACAGTAACTGTATTTAATCTGTCTGCATGCTTGGTGCACTCCTGCCTGTCAGCCATTGCTATCTGTGCCTCTGCCTTTATTAGATCTGCTAATGAGCTCAAGAGGAGATTGAACTACGGAGACGTCAGGTCCAGACAACTTCTTCCCCCTCACTTGCTCAGCCTGGCTGTTCTCTCCATTTGAAGAGAATCAGGGATCTTTCAGCTATTAGTGTGCCATTAGGACCCCTTCTGTCATTCCTAAGCGGAGCTCCAGAACTTCAGCTCTGTGATTAGTCAGGCCTAATATGGTCAATCAACCTCAGCTCATTAAAACCCATGTGACGTGTGAGATGCATTTAACAATACTAATTCCCTCTGATTGAGTGGAAGGTATTCAGTTGAATCTCCATGAAGCCTATTCCAAGGGGAAATTGGCCTTCTGGCACTTTTTCAAACCGGCACATCAGAGGATGAATTTGTTTTAAGCTTTAACTTAAGCTTTTATTATTTCATTTCATGCTCTGCAATATACTAATTTATTAAATGCACAAATATCAAGAGAGCATGTTTTTGCGCATTTTTGACTGTTGTGTTTAACTATAGGTGTACAAATGTGCACCAGCGAGCAAACCACAAGGAATGCAAACACAGAAATGAAAGTGTTTCAATTTACGCATTGCCCATCTCACCCCATGACCTGTTAGGTAAGCCTCATCAGTGCCTCATTGTTACCTACAGTGCCTTTTTTTTTTTTTTTTTTTTTTTAACATGCTCTTTAACAAAGCACTTAGCACTTAGATGATTCATCTGATGCGTACACACAATGGCTAGGTCTGACTGCTTGTTTATTATAAGAGCGGAGTGAAATGGTGGTTTCTGCAGAGGGACCAGCCTACTGAAGCGTATATTCCGACAGAGAGAAGAAACACAATATTTTCTTGATGGCTCAAATGTCATGAAAAATAGGGGTGTTTCAGGAAGTATTTGGCTTCACACAGGCCTGTTTCTGATGTAAGCCCACTCCACTGGCCTCCAAACATAGACGAGATTCAGCAGACAGGCAAAATGGATGACTATCCAAGATCTCATGGACCTCTAAAGACCTTTAATCCTAAGAGCCTACAACTGCACATTCAGTGACTCATCATTACTTTGCACCAGGGGTCAAGCAGTGGAGGCTGAAATGGGCAAATATGATCTGGTTAATATTTACTAGGGATGCATCATTACTGGTTTGATATTTGCTGTGCATGTTGTAATGCCCCAATACCAGCATCCAATGCCATGTGGCACTATATGATGTAAGCCTAGTGTACACTGTCATGCTAATGAACAGATGGCACAAAATGACAGTAATCTGGGTGTGTTCAATGATTAATGATGAAAATCTGATTGCAAACTGCAGACTACAAACTGTTCATCGTGAAAATATCAAGAGGAGCTACTAGAGAATCTTCCTACTGTATAACTGGATAAAACATCTAATACCATTTAAATATTATCTTTAATATAGAGCGTAGGGCTGGCCTGAGCGTGCGGAGCAGTATTAGTGACCGTGGTCATTAAAAGGAGTGCAAGGTGCTTATTTTTATGAGGAGTTAGTTAATAGCCGCACATGGTAGCAACCAACATAAACACAGATGAATAAAATGCCTTTGATTACTTATTGCTAAGTTGAGGGATTGGAATGATATTTACTTTGAAATTAAAGTGAAATCCGTGATAATAGGGGCAGAGCAACTGAAAGAGGCAGCTTAAGTGTTGCATGGCCAGCAATAAAAGAGCTATTAGTATCATAAAACTGATTATGCAGTCGACCAGTGCCTTGATTGTTCCAAGAGATCAACAACATCCATCATGTTGGAAGACAGCAAACTGACTTTATCCCACTGTCGCAACAGATGCAAATTTCCATGAGTGGCCTTCGAGATGCATTAAACATTGTATATTCTATGGTCACTGCTATTTATTGGGAGTATAGCAGGATTACTTGTTGTCCTATTAAAAACCTGGCTCCTTTGGATTGACACAGTGGTGTTAAAATGTTTCTTTTGGTTATTGGGGACTGTTTGAGGCTGAGATGGGCTTGTTTACCCATTTCAGTAGGGACCCTGCAGGGCCAAGCAGAAGCTGGTGCACTAACATGTTGTTTGTCCTATTTCCCCTACTAAAATATTTACCACAGTTTTAGCATCAGCCTGTAAATCGTGTTGCCAGTGGTAATTGTGTTTTGCACCCCTCGCCATTTCTATCTGTCTGGGGCATCTGTCTGAAAAGCCGCCTGCCCCCACACTGTCTTGAATAAAACAAAGCTTTTACATAAATCTATTTCCTGGGATGAATTGTAGAATGTTTCAAGTGGTCACTGCTTGGTTTAATATGTACTCCTCCTCTGTCCCAACCCATCCTTTCTTCTCTTCCTCTTTCAGGTGCTATTGAGGCTTGCCTGGGACACATGCTGAAGCGCAGAGCTGCAGGCTTCCTACGAAGTGATAAGATTGCTGCCCTCTTCACCAAGATTGGAAAGGTGTACGACACCGCTGAAGAGGTGTGCCGCAAGGTTCAGGAGCAGCTGCAGCAGCAGGCTGACATCACCAGGTCTGAGCTTTCACATTTGAGCCTTCATCAGGGTACTTTAAAGCTACATTTGAATTACCATGAAAGTGGCGCGTGGAACGTGGAAGGGATGCTGGAACTTGGAATCATGTCATTATTAACCTGTGTGTTGAAGCTACAAAGTGGGGAAAATAAAACACGGACACCTTCATGTTCGTTTTTTTGTTAGTAAAGGGCTAACAACAGCTAACTGTGATGAGTGGTATATATATAGTCATTGTTATAGATTTAACAAGGTAATATATCTGAATCATTGAGCTAAAGCAAATGCTAGTACATAGAGCATAATTCATTTAAAGGTAAGGGGTACTAGTTTGTTTACTGTTCATGCTGTAAGAAACCAGTTGATTTGATGTCAACCCTGAGGTTGAGGAAACTGTCCTAAGTTCCTGTATTGGGAGGATGTTTTCTTTGGTTTTTCCTAGAAGGTTGGAAATTTTGAGTTATGACCTTTAGTCAAATGTAGCCCTTCTGTGGGATCAATTTCATGAGTATCCGTCAGCTTCGTATCATTATAGTCATTCCATTTAGCTGTACTTATTATGCCCAGCTGTTGCTACATGATAATCAATGTTTATGGCTGAAAGTCTATGCAAGAAATTGGAAAAACCACAGAGCTGTTTGGTGGGTCCCTAAACAGCCTTTGCAGCCTTCTATTGTAAGGGAGAGAAGGTTTCTGTGGATGAACCAATGCTTCACTTGGCTTCTTATTTGTCCATTAATTCTCCATTAGCAGACCCACATGGCATGTGTAGCACGGAGGGCTTCTGCGCAAAGGGGAGAAATCTCTAGGTGACTGTAAAGGAGTGGCACAGACAGCCTTTGTCTCCTGTGTGCATCTGTAACTGTGCAAAACACAGAGTTTCAGCTTGCACTCAGCGACGCTTCTAAACACAGCCTTAATGTGTTGCATCTCTTACTGCTTTCAACTCCAGTGAGGCCCCCATTTGCTCAGTTACTCCGATTACCATGGCAACATTACAGCATCATTATCGCTAGAACAAAGGACATAAACATAACTTGCTCATTATAGGATATCTGTGAGACAATGATTAAGGCTGTGGTCAGTAGCTGAATGAAAGGTTATTACTAAGTATAGCAGTACACAACAGATTTGTGATGGCAAGATGCTTATTGCACTCGTGGCACGCTGGAGCGTCATTGTTTTCTGAATTCGCCTGTCATCTTTCTCTTACAGTGGCACTCAGAGCTCCGAAATCTAATTAGGTTGCATCAGCCGATAGGAGCCACTCGGTGGAGCCCCGTCCTGCAGCGCAGACCAGATCTAATTTGGTTGATCCATTCTAGGTTTAAATCATTTTACCTAGATGTTGCTGAGAGATAAAAGAGTGGTGGACCTTTGGCCCATAAGCAACAGTGGGATTGTGTCCCCCTCCCCTAGCAAGGGCATCTCCCATCACACAGATGACAAATAAAGGGTGATTGTCGAACTGTTCTTTGTGTCCTGCAGTTTCCTTTTTCATTACTTTTTCATTGAGCAACACTAAAGTGGCAACTTGTTTCTAATAACCTGATTGAGTTTAATACAATTGATTACCTAATTTTTAAATTGTAATGATCCAGTAACCTGCATTATTTGATGTGAACCCGAATATGTCATTTGCATGTGATGAACTAATCCCATTTTACAAGTCTACACTTGAAATATGTTGAGGTCATCAACATATCAATATAGAGAAGGACCACATTTGAGATCGGTCTTTATTTTGTTCATTAATCCTGGTGGCCTGTTGCTGTCAAGGTTTTCATACCATGCATATTAATTGCTCTCTGTAATGGCATCAGTTCATCTAGTCAGGTAAGGCTTTATTGCTCTCAGTGCAGAATCTGACTATAAATCGCAATAGCATATGCATATCTTGAGCAGCCATCTCAGGCTGTGAGATTTATCTGCTTAAAATGGCCTGCTTGCTCGCACCCAGCTTGACTGGCAGGACACAATGGGATCGATTCTAATGATGGTTTATGGGGGATGAGGGAGAGGCAGTGGTGCAAGAAGTAGGATCGTTTGTCTTTGGGCTTGCTTTACCCGGACAGATCATTGGGCTCTTGGCTCAGGTCACAGTTAAACTTAATCATGTTGGTACCCAAAATGTGCATTTTTTTGGAGGGAAATCTTAATTCCCTGCTTGGAAATTTTAGTGTATAGAAACCCCATTAGTCCTCTTGACTTCTACCATGATTGCTCTAACAGTGCCATCAAGACATTCTTGTTTTTCAGTGTTTCAGTAAAGGTCATGCTGTCTTCCTGTACTGATGTCTTCATTCCAAATGCTCTGGTAGATTTATAAATCAGACTCAGCACTGTGATGTCCTTTTTGTACCATCATTTCTATAATTGTTCTTTGCTTGAAATTGGTAGGTATATGATGTATGGTAATTGGGGTATGAGTTATAGTTACAGGCAGATGTATAGTAAATGGTTTTGAAGTGTGGTGTAAAGTTTTTCCAATACTATCCACCCTTGTATCTAAGAAAGCAGTGCTCTGAGGTGAGTCTCACAAGATGACACATTCCATTTCTATGTACTTTGTTACCACTGGGCAAATGGCTTTGCGGGTATAAGTGACTGTGAATAAGTGTGTCGTGACTGCTGCTAGCCATTCTTGTATGCAGTAGACAAGCTGAACACTGTTGCTCCCCTGTGGGTAGACTGTGTGGAAAAAGTACAAAAGATTGCATCTAAAGATAAATAGCCCACCTTCGGGCTCTGTGATACTGGAGATAATGTCATTCTGGGTCCTGTGTGGCTTTACTTCTGTAAGATTGTACATAAGCTACCATAAAGAAAATCTGATTAGTTAAGGTGAATATCTATCTATCTATCTATCTATCTATCTATCTATCTATCTATCTATCTATCTATCTATCTATCTATCTATCTATCTAGGTCAATGGATAGGTAGTGTTGCCATCAGAAGTTTATATATAGTCATCATGGACAAGAATGTCATAGCAATATTGGGCTTTCAGTGATTTCTTTAAACTGTTCTTTTTCTGTGGAAGAATGATTATACAACATACATCTTTAATAGAAAAAATTATACAAGATTTGGTGTGCAAGTTAAAATTTATTTTGGGTTGTATGAAATCAACACAGGGTCAACATTATACATACAGTGTGAAAAGTATACCTACACCCACTTAAATTATTAATTCACTGGTACTGAATGTTACAAAATGTCTTTTAACTTGCCAAGGCCTCTTATCTTCCTTGTTCCTTGTTTGTTGAGTAGGTGTAGCAAATTTTCCAGGTCTGGATGAAGACCCAAACTGTCACCCTTTGCTGAGAGGAAATTGGTTCGGATGGTCAGGAACAACCCAGGAACCATCAAGGCACAGGCCTGCAATTAACTGGAAGCTGCTGGAACACTGTCTACAGTCAAGCAAGTTTTATATCATGACGGACTGAGAGGCTGCTGTCCAAGAAAGAAGCTCCTGCTCCAAAATCGACACATTCAAGCACGACTAAAGTTTGCAGCTGACCACATGGACAAAGAAAAAGCCTTTTGGAGTAAAGTTTCATGGTCAGATGAGACAAAGATTGAGTTGTTTGGCCACAATGACCAGAGGTACAGAGGAACACTGTATTAAATGTTAAACATGGTGGTGGTAGCATCATGCTCTGGGGCTATTTTGCTGCCAGTCTAACTGGTACCTTGCACAAAGTGGATGGAATAATGAATAACCTCAGAATTCTTCAGAAAAACCTCAAATTATCAGCTATATGGCTGAAACCTGGACAACACTGGGTGTTCCAATAGGACAATGACCCCAAATGCATCAAAGCTGGTTATTGAATTGATAAAGCAGGATAACATTAAGATTCAAATAAGTCCTAACCTCAACCCTATTGAAAATATGTGGACTGTGCTTAAAAGGTCTGTGCCAAGAAAGACAAATTTAATTGAATTCTACCAAGTCTGCCAAGAAGAGTCAAATATCCAACCAAAATCCTGCCAAAAGCTTGTTGATGGCTGTCTATAATGTATAATTTTGACCCTGTGGTGATTTCAGAAAACCCAAAATAAATTAAAACTTGGGTACCAAATTCTTGTTTTTTTTTTTTTGTTTGTTTGTTTTTTAATTAAAGATTTTAGAAGTATGTTGCTACAGTCATTCTTCCACAGAATAACAACACTTCAGAGAAAGCACTGAAAGTCCAGTGTTGCCATGTAAATTTCTGACCTCAACGATAGATAGATAGATAGATAGATAGAAGTAAACCAAGAAATAATATAATATGTTATGTCATGTTAAGTCTTTAAGCAGTGTATTATTGTTTTCTTCATTGTGACTTACTGTATATTATGGCGTACTGATTAACTAGGAGTTCTGTTTTCTGGCCATATCTTGCTCTCAGAAGGGCCCAGAGCACAAGTGGACAGGAGCCTCTCCGTAGGCAGGGCTCCTCTGCAGGCCGACTTCCTCAGCCTCTCTCAGCTCAGGCCATCAAGCACATCTGGGTCCGCACTGCCCTGTTTGATAAGGTCCTGGACAAAATAGTCCAGTATATTGTGGATAATTCAAGGTAAGCTGGAGCTTACTTGTGTATACTTCTTTAATACTCATTTGTGCATTTGAATAAACTAATTTGTCATTGTTGTAAATAAAGTAGTCAAAGGAATCGGCTTGTCCTGTCTGTCTGTGTGCAGTAAGTATTATGAGAAAGAAGCCCTGATGCATGACTCTGTATTCGGCCCTATCTTGGCGGCGCTTCTGGGTGAGCCTGTTTAAATTCTCTGTGCCACACTGTGTTCCACAATGTAAACTTCCTGAATGAATTTTGTGGTATAATAGATTGGTATATACAGTCACTTTTTTGTTTTTTGTTTATACAGAATTGACCTGTATTTCTCCATCTTGATTTATCTTGACCGTAGTTGGGCCTTGTGCTCTGGAGTACACCAAGCTGAAGACATCAGACCACTTTTGGACGGATCCTTCGGCCAATGAGCTAGTCCAGAGGCACAGGATCCATGGAGCACATCGAGGCCAGGAGGCATCGCCCAGCCGCAGGCCTGCTCTCGGGGTGAGCGTGGGCAGCATGAGGGTGTGTGGATATGTGGAAGGGTGGAGAGCAAACAGGCATAATATTATATAAATAATATCTATTTGATACTGACCAAAGTATTTATTGTATTCTACAAACAACATGCCAAAATAGATACTAGATAATATAACCATCAGTAGGGTCACTAATATTCAGTGAAGTTCTCCTGTCAGTGAAATATCTAGTTATAAACTCTGGTCAATGTGATTGTTGTGTATCCTGGAGGATAAAAAAAAATCTAACAAATTTTTATAAAAAGGCATGTCTATTCGATTGTCAATTATCAATTCAACCCTCCTTCTTACACTAGCATTCAGGCATTTAATGGTGTGTTAAGTTATCTTATTAACAACTTATTAGCTCTCTTGCCTTGTGACATACTGTTTACAAGCACATATTAGCTGAGAACATGGAAATAAGGATGAGTGAAAGGAGACATGATGTATTGAGTCAATAGTTTGTTTTGACACATCGAATGGATGAATGTTTCACAGTCCCTCTTGACATAGAATGCTTTTGCAATACAATTTATGTACGAGTATTTTTGCAATCCGTTGCATATTTTACTCCCTTCTTTCTGCCTGGTCCTAGATCCGTAAGCGACAGTCCAGTGGAAGCATGTCTGAGGATAAGTTTGCGGCCTCTGCGAGGGAATACGTGGAGTCTCTTCATCAGAACTCACGTGTACATCTGCTTTATGGAAAGAACAATGTGCTTGTTCAGCCGGTGAGGAGCTCTGCACACTGACATTTGCATTTGAACAAAGGAAAGATTAATTGTGTCATTCAGTACATTAGAGTAGTTAATCCAGGTGCAGAAACACTGCAGGAGGGCCTTTTTAATCACAGCGCTTATCACTCTTGTTCAACCTGGACTCTTTCTGATGGCAAGATTGCACACTGTGTTCAGTCAATGACTGGAGTTTCCCTCCAGGATGAAAGCGTTGAATTGTTGTAAGCCTACAGGTACGCTGAAGTATACAATCTATCAAATCATGTTATAAATGAAGTGAGGGTGCTTTCTCAATGCTGAGGTGAAGTTCCAGTGAGAGACATAACTTTCTTGAGAAAGTAACATTTCTACTTAAAAATTGGTAGATCAGGATTTGTGCTTATCAGTCTAAAGACATAAGGACTAATGTAAACAATGAGAAATGAGTTAATTTATTATGAAACAAGAATATGGAGCATGGCATAATTTTATGATATGATGGATGGTAGATGCACATAATTTTACGTTAGACTATAGTTATCATTAAAAACCACAATAATGCAGGATAAACTTTATGAACATTAAGAGAATTTATGAACAGAATGAAATTACATTCATTCTTTTATCTTCAGTAACTGCTTTATCCACACCATGGGTCTGTGAATCCGGAACCTTTTCCAAGAACACTTTGGAATTCACACTGAGTGTATATTAAAATAACAAAATAACAACGTATCTACCATTTGGGGGGAAAACAGAATGCAGGACATTGTCTAATTATGCCTCTTTGGTTATAGTTTTGATGTTAGTTAGCTAGTCGATTCGCCACACATTCGAAACAACATTTTGTGGTTTACCTTTTATTTAAAAGGGTAGAGTTGAGCATCTGTGGTGTGGCTGATGTCATTGTTAAATTCTGTTCTGGCTTGGGTCATAGTTAAATTCACTGTAGGTATAGAATAAGTTCAAATAAATTCATTAAATTCATGCTACCTTTTCTTATAGTATGGATGCAACAGCAAAACAATGGATATGACTAGGTGCTTTTAATATACCTGTAAAATCAGTATTTTTACTGTAAAAGGTATGTGCGTGTGCGTGGAACAGATTTTTTTAATTCCACTCCTGCCGAATTCCGAATTCTGATTGAACATTACTGCTCCCACAGTGAGTATTTTTTTGGAATCTGCCTGCAATACTTTCTAACAAGCCTAGCTGGTTGTACTTCCCAAAAATATAGACAAATTTGCAGCTCTGACTAGAATAAAGAAGATGAATTAATTAATCCTGTAAATCTAAATGCATTGTTCAGCACTGTGCATTCACCTCACTGTATCCAAAACATTCCCCTGTTAATCCATCTGGTTTTTCTCTGTAATTTTGATATCTGACTGCCCACTTCTGCAAGCATATGAGTAAAAACTGATTTTTGTTTTCTGTGTGGAGGTATGTAGTAAAAGAACTGATCACAGATCAATAAGTACTGAGTACTGAGTCTGGAAAAAGGGGGCTTAGATGTCCTCAGTACCCAGGCTTATGAGTAGGTTGCAATATAGCAATTATAACTGTAAGGTCAGTTATTAACAGCAGTGTCGGTGAAATTGACTGATCTGAACAGAGCATAAGGCACGCTGGGCCTGGCCATTTCTTTTGGAAATCAATACTGTAAATGAGTCCGGTCTATAGGGAAAGCGACATTTTATTTTATTTTTTTCATGAAACATGATTGTTGCTGTTGTGGTTGTATTGTGATTCTACCATGTTATCATTTGTCTAGTAGGGAAAAGCAGAATTCATTTCATTTGTTCATCTCCGACTCACTCTCTACATGTTCTTTCTCTATTTGTATAACTCTATTTTCTCCATTCATGTATCATGAAGAGTTTTGTATTGCTTTAGCTGGTCCAAATGGACCATCTGATATTTGTGAACTCAAAGTAAAACAAGTCTTTTTGTTTGGGTTTAGAAGAAGGATATGGAGGTGTTGAGGGGTTACCTGTCTTTACATCAGACTGCTGACACACTCACACTGAAATGGACGCCCAACCAATTAATCAACGGCACTCTGGGAGACTGTGACCTGGAGAAGAGGTAGCTCAGCAAGCACACGCACACCAGCTTCCACACTCACATTGATTCAGCAGTATAACAGTGCAGACACATAAATTGACACTGACACACATACTGATCCTCTGCTCACAGTATTTATTGGGACTACGCATTGACGGTACCCTTAAGACAGATTGTCTGCATCCACTGTCACCAACGACGTAAGTCTCTCTCTCTCTCTCTCTCTCTCTCTCTCTCTCTCTCTCTCTCTCTCTCTCTCTCTCTCTGTCTTTTCATTGTTTAATACTGGCATCACTCAGTCAAGCTTAACTTCCCTAATCCCCCAGAGAGGGATTCTTATACATTGCATAATGTAACGTCATGTACTGTATATCACATGATATCATTGTCTGAAAACTTGTAACTGATGTACAGCTTAATGTACTAAGAAGCACCTTCCTTTAAAAAAAATTGCATTGTACTTCACATGGCTACCACAGAGCATTAGCGTTTAACAGGGATGTAGTGGTAAAAAAAAAGAGATGGGTAAACTATGAATTCTGAATCTCTTTTGAGGGATTTACTAAAGAAAACAACAAAGAAACCCTTTAATTGTCATTTTTCTAAGAGAATGTTGATAATTATGCAGTATCTTTCTAATTCCATATTTATTGTTACTTTCTACTTACTTATACATTCTTTTGTGTGGACTAGTCTTTATTTATGCACTGTTCTTTAACTGCTGTAAATTTCCCTTAAATCAGTAAAAATCTATGCATTTATATGAGACGTTGGTGTGTTCTATCAGCGGACTGCGGTGGCACTCTGGTGTTGGTGAGTCAGGATGGGATCCAGCGGCCTCCTCTTCATTTTCCCCCTGGAGGTCACCTGCTGGCCTTCTTGTCTTGCCTGGAGACTGGCCTACTACCACGGGGACAACTGGAGCCCCCACTCTGGTCCCAGAAGGGCAAGGTGAGTGTCTGCATTACATTCTGTCTCATTATTTGCAGTGGGATGCAGTAAGTGCAGGTTGAGAGACAGTCCCACAGAGCTCCTTTTGTTCTGCTGTGTTCTAAGTGTGTGCGCTTTCAGATGTGCCCTGTTCTGCATAGCCCCTTGAATTAATAAAATTTTAAGAATTATAATCCGTATGTACATATGTATCCGTTAGGGTAAAGTCTTCCCCAAGCTGCGTAAAAGAAACAGCACCGCTCGGTTGATGGATCAGGACAGTGATGATGAGCCAGTTGCTGCAGACTACGTGTTCCGCATCGTTTACCCAGGACACCGTCACGACTCCAGTGAGTTAGCTCTGATATTGCTTTCTCTCTCCTCTCAGCCATTTATCTGTTCATCCACCCATCCATCCATGCCTGGAAAGCCACTGCCACAGGTTTTGGGGTCCTAGTGTTGATTGTTTTTATGTTATTATTTCCTGGATATGACAGCTGCAATGGAGTCTGCTGAAATAGATCTGAATTCAGATATATAGACTTCAGGTGTCAGAAATAATCATGCTAAAGTGTATGTGTGTGTTTGGTAATGTAGTACTAAAGTCCTGGACTTTTGACATAACTTAATTTTGACTTAGTAACTATAACCTAAGACGTAACTTGGACTTGATTTATGAGACAGAGGGTCAGATGTACTGAGCTTTTAGTCCTGCACACAATTTACTTGCCTTGACATGAACATCTTCACTGAGTAAGAACTTCATTTATTGACAAATTTGTCACTCACTGTTCATTTCCTCTTTTTTCTTGAGCTTTTTTGCCAGCTCTTTTATTGCCCATTTCCACTATTTCACAGTGGCTTTTATATTCTTTTATTATTACATGGTAATATGCACCTCACTCTGAGAGCATTTAGTAGGTTATTTGTGGTGCAGTTAGTATGATGAGCTGCAGAATTGATAAGTGAAATGCTAAGTGTTGCAAGCCCATATAGTGGTCACAATGAAGTTGTGTGCTCTTGCATGCATCAGGCCCTCAGGCTTTGATTGGATTTGATTTCTGCCAAATGACATAAATGTAAGGTTTGTACTTGATTTCGCATGTACTGATATATAACATAGGCTATGTAATTTGTCTAAATTAATAAAAAATATACAGACCACACTACTACGCTCAACTGCATTTTCAGTTTCAGAGCCCCCCTGATTAGCTACATTAAATCATCAGCAGTGTTATTACCACCCTTATTAGGACCTGACCAAGACTTGACGTGAGTATCATGTCCAAAACTATAGTGCACAATATCCAGAGTACTCATGAAATCCCTCAATAAAATGCAATGGATTATCCAAATGATATAGCTCAGCAGGTACTGAGCACCCATAACGCACTTTGATGTTTAAAGGGAATAGGGAGGGCAGCATTCCAGACACAGGGTTAGATTGGATTAGTAGAGCTGATAACTTGATGCTCAATCTAGACTTAAGGGTAAGTGATGAGCAAAACTGGTGTGTGAGTGTGTGTGTGTGTGTATGTGTGTGTGTTCGGACATGTGGTGTGGTTTCAATGTGGAGGGTGCTAAACTGTGTTTTCTTATTGCCCGAGCAGTCACTATAAACTACCACCACACCACGGGCAGTCGCGCGCCCTCTCTGGACGACGATGAGGAGGAGGAAGATAGACTTCACGCAATGATCTCAATGATCTGCTCGCGGAACCTCACAGACCCTAATGTCATGAAAGGTTTTTATCACGAGTGCTACCCCCACCCCACTCACTCTCTCTTACTCTCTCCATCACTCGCTTTTGGCATGCCTTCTTACCTTGCTTCTGGATGCTTGCCTGATTCCCCCCCCCCATCCCCCCAAAGCCCTAGTCCAACAGTGCAGGTATTAACATGTCAGTCAGGCCAGGTGGATTTGCACTAGTCTTTCAAACTTCATCATGTGGACATGTGTGTGATTGGCCAAGCCTGTGTGCATGGTAACCATGGTAACATCAACACGGAAACAAAAGCTAGGTCAAATGATGAGGCCTGTGTTGCTCTAAAGCTGTCCACAACAGAGCAGAGAGAGACAATGTCGCATATGCAGTTGCTTTCTGCACACGGCTTAATGCAGTCATCATCACTTTTTTTCAAAGATTCGCACGTTGTTGTATATTAGCCCCATTTGCCATTTTGTCATGTGGTAAAACCAACAGAATGAATGGTATTCTTCTCATCAATGTTGATTACATGCAAGCCTTGGTGGCAAACCTGGGCAATGGGTGTGTGTATGAGTGTGTGGGAGGGAGAGAGAAATCAGTGCCACGTTTCCCCCCCTCTGATACCCCCACCCCTTTGCTGTCGTCACTTTTTCCCTTGCATGCCTCTGTTGCTGGGGGTTACCTGCACTAAACTGTCTCGCTGGCATTAGAACTGTCGTCACATGGCCACAGGGACACGCTACTGCACTTTAGAGCTGCACAATATAGACAAAATGAGCATATTGGTGATTACATTGCTAAATTATATTATGCATTATATTACTTATTATATGCTTTACAATATATTTAAACTACTCTGGTGAGCCTGTTATATGCAGGATAAAAGACCATTTGAAATGGACAATTGAAATGGTGTTTTAAAAACTATAGAACTTAAAAATATATTGTTTTGTGAAGCTGCTCATGTACATAATGCAGGCTGCCTGACCAATATTATGATACCAAGTATCCCCCAAATGGTACATTGTGCAGCTCTATTACACTCCATCTCTGCTTTTTGCATCACACCCACACACAAGTATATGAAAGTGCTATGCTGCCTTGCAAGAAATAGAATCTCCATCAGCATACCATTATTAGGAGAAAAACATCTCAATATTACAAGAAAGCATCATGTTACATCAAGAAAAGCATTTTGCTATTACAAGAAAGGCATCTTATTATGACATAAATGTTACAAAAACAACATAATCTCATTTTTGCAATATAATCAGTTGATAGGCTCTAGCAAATGTGGCAGTTGACAGTCAAATTTTACTGCATGCTTGGTTTAAATTACAAGATTTTTGTTATGTTACTGGGTAGTGTGGAAGGTAGAGTCCATAATGTATACACATTACAAAGGATTCTCAAATTCTAGCATTTATTGGTCAATGAAAAATTTGGTCTGACCTCTTCTTGCTACTTATGATGCCATGTACAGTCAGATCCATAAATACTTAGACTTTGACAAAATTATTGTTATTTTAGCTGTCTACCACAGTATATTGGAGTTGAAATTAAATACTGAATATGCACTCAAAGTGTAGATCTTCAGATTTAATTTGAGGGTGAGCTCAGGAACATCGAAAGGCCTGGAAGACCAATGAAAACAACTGTGTTGGATGACAGAAGAGTTCTTTCCTTGGTGAAGAAAAACCCTTTCACTACAATTGGCCAGATCAAGAACACCCGCTAGAAGGGAGGCTTATATATGTCAATGTCAACAATCAAGAGAAGACTTCACCAGAGTAAATACCAGCGGGTTTAGGACAAGATGTAAACCACTGGTAAGCTGTGTATCATGTGCTTATATTCAAAACCCATTGGACGGCACTGCACACTAGAGCTGGAAAATGACCCGAAGCATATTTTGAAAACAACCCCAGACCATTTAAGGCAAAGAAGGAGAATTTTCTGCAATGGCAAAATCAATCACTTGACCTAAATTCAGTTGAGCATGCATTTCACTTGCTGAAGGCAAAACAGAGCAAAATGCCCCAAGAACAAGCATGAACTGAAGACCATTCATGGGATTTGGATAGAAATATCCTCCAATTAAAGCTGACAGACAGCAATTTGAGCTTCATTATTTAATCACATCTCTAATCAATGGGCAAATATTTCTAGATGTGACTATAACAATGTACAGCCTGTGTTGAAAGCAATTCCTGCGTCTCAGCCGAATTCAACAAGGATCCAGAGTTTTTAATAAAAGCCTGCCTGTGTTTTACGTAACAACATACCCATAAAACATATAGACATTTAATATGCTATAATTTGTACTATGAAGCTCCCGATGTTGGTAAAGAGGATCAGCTAAAAATGTCTAAAAACTAAACAATGTCTAAAAGGTCTGACTGAATTTTGCATCTGTATAAACACTGGAATTTGGGAATCTTTATAAAGTACATATACTAATAACACTCTGTGTGGTTTTGGCCAAACAGGAAGTAAAATTCGACTAATTCTGTTAACTGCACCGTTTGTCAAAATAAATTCAACCTGCAATTTGTAACCATGTAGGCTATATTGTAAAATAAAAGTTCAATTACGTTGTTTTTATATACTGTATTTATCTCATAAAAACGAGATGCTTTTCTCATAATAATGACGTGTTCTTGTAATAATGAGATGTTTCCTTGTAGTAACAAGATAATGAGATGCTGACGGGGATGTTTCTCTTACATGGTAGCAAAATGTTTCCATACAAGTACACACACGTGTTAATGAGTGGTTGCAGAGTATTTATTTGGGACTGGATGTGAGTTCAGTAGGAAGAGCAGGCCAGGATGATTTTCATCCCAGTTAGGGCAAGTCTGCCTCTCTCATTCCCTTTTCTTTGCACTGTTGGGCAGGCAGCAATGCTTCCAATTATTTGCTCTGTTTTCCTTTGGCACTCCTTTTGGTTGACTTGACTTGACGAATCACCTGAATTTTGGGTTCCACGTTTTCATTTGATTTCACTGCAACATGTTTGATGACTCTGCATGGGAAAACTGCACCTACCAGTATCTTTTGTTTAATTATTATTTAACCAAAATGTGCACCTCTGCTTCTTTGTCCGATCTGTGTCTTCCCCCTCTATGACCTTTCTGTTTTGTTCAGTTTGATATCATTGAGTTAATGTTTATTTCCCTCCCTCCTGTTTTCAGCCAGTTTTCTGCAATGCTGTTCACTATAATTCTTCACTAACTGCGGTAACCTTTCATTACAACAGTCTGGTCCTGTGGGGTTCTGGCGTGGTAGATACGTGAATCGTTCCGTGAACACATCACCTATTTGACCATAACGTTGGCACATTTTAAAATCTAATAGCCCACACAAGAGACCCACCAGCAGTGAAATTCAGACATTCTGTCCTTCTGTTGGTTTTTTTGCTGTTTTTTTTTTTTGTTTTTTTTTGTCATGGCCCAACAGGAAGCTTATAGTGTTATCAGGTCATCAGCTCGGGCCTGAAGAATTAAGGTGAAGAGCATTTGCTCAGTGTGTACTGTTGACCTCTTTTGGTTCAGTTGGTGCAAGTACATTTACATTTAATGACATGAAATCTTTCTCTCTTTAGTTGTCCTTTTTGGTTTGTTCTTGTCCTCCTCTCTACTCTGTTATTTGGTTTGATGCATCCAGCATGGTGGGAGCAGTGGCTGTATGTCCCCTCTCTTCCTCTTGTAGCTATCTGAATGCCTGGCTCTGTCCGTGCAGTGGCACTCTGTGATTGGCAGGTCTTCTGGCATGGCCACCCCCTTGCATTGTTCATGCCTTTTATCTTTTGGTTTCTGTTCCTTCACAGATGCATGCTACTTCAGGAATCCTTTTACTTCCCTGTGTCTGTATTTAAGGATCTCAGGGATCTGAAACCAAATCTGATCATATATAGATGAATCTCTACCTTAATTTATATGATGGTTGAGCTGATAGGCCTGTTATAATTTTACACAAATATTGTTAATTGAAACAGAACATTTTGGTTAATAAAATTGTTCTCTTGTAAGGGCAGGTATGAACCAGTTTTATGAACCAGTGCAACATTGTTGCCACCATAGTTCTTTTTTTTTTTCTTCTAAATTTATCCAGTCAAAGATTAAAAACATGCTCAATTTAAGCAGTGCCATCAGCAATTCTTTCCAAAAAAAACCAGTGACGCATTAAAAAACTCAAAGGAATTGTGGAGGAGCAATCTTGTAAGGAAGGTTACTAGGGCAGGATTCGCATAGCTCATTCATATTTCTCTCTCTTTTTCTCTCTCTGTCTCCCCTCCCTCTCTTGTCTTAGACCATGGGGACATGATGGAGATGCAGGGCTTCGGAGGCAGCCCGTCGTCATGGCAGCAGGCTGAGAATGCCAGTCATGCGTCGTCATGCTTGTCCTGCTCTGTTGGGGGCGGTAGCTTGTCCATAGAGCTTCCTGGAGCATGTACCTGCATGCATGAGCGGTGAGAATGCATCAGTTTATTTTTACTATTCTTCCTTTTTGTGGCTAGCAGCCCACTTCCCCCGGATGCTCATCTCTGCTGGTCTTTCGGTTCTGTGCTTAGAATCCCCCTCAAGATGCTGTGTCATAACATGAAGAGGCAGATTGTCTCTAGAGCCTTCTATGGCTGTAAGTTCACAGCATTATTTATAAAAGCATGATTTTCTAATTCAGCCTTTCACCATGATAAAAAACTATGATTACTTTAGGGCTAGCCTACTGTCGGCATCTGTCCACGGTGCGAACACATCTGTCAGCGCTGGTCAACCACAACATCGTCCCACCAGACAAACCCTGTGAAGCATCTGGAGGCCTCAGCAAAGACATCTGGAGCAAGTACCAAAAAGACTACAAGGTTGGTGTGGGCTAAGATAGGAGCATTAGTGAGCAGCATGGTTGTTGACTGCAGTGTTGTCATCTCTCCTCATCGCTACCATCATATTTCAATTTTTTCTCAGAACTACAAGGAGCTGGAGCTGCTGCGGTTGGTTTATTATGGCGGTGTGCAGCACGAGATCAGGAAAGAGGTGTGGCCATTTTTGTTGGGCCATTATAAGTTCGGCATGGGGAAAAAAGACATGACACAGGTAATACTGAAATTTGGAGCAAAAAAGGTTGATGAAGAGAACCTATGAGCTGTCTGTCTAAGCTGCTTTAGGAGCGGGTCTGACCGTGTTGCTTTCTGCAGATTGATGAGAAGATTGCAGCACGCTACAAGCAAGTGATGAGAGAATGGAAGGCCTGTGAGGTGATTGTGAAGCAACGGGAGAAGGAGATGCAGTCAGCCATTTTTGCCAAACTCTCATCGGGCAGCAGCATTGACAGCCACGTCATGAAACTCATCCACCGAGACTCGACTCTCAGCAATGAGGTAAGCGTCTCCCTGCTTCAACCAAGTAGCTATCAAACTGCTGACAATTCAGTCACAGTGAAAAGGTAAATCCAACAGTTCTGGATAAAGAATCCTGTGGGCAATGTAACAGATTATGAATACAGTATATAAAATTAACAGGTAACGTGATCTAAATATATACAAATACAGATACAAACAGGAGGTGTGCTATTTTTTGATATACTGTATCTCTTAGTAAATATACATTTTGCCTGATATTATCTCTCTCTCTCTCCCTCTTCCTTCCAGGTGTTCATGTCAGTGGACGAACCTGATGGGGTTGGTCAGGACACTCCGTGTGAGAGTGATAACACCCCCACCATGACCACTGTGGTTAATCCGGTCGCTCTGGCTCCCGATGAGAGGTCGCTAGTTGAGTTTGACTCTCCAGACTCAGGCCTTCCTTCTTCTAGGAACTACTCCGTAACGTCAGCACACTCCCAGATTCTGTCTAGCATTGATGATGGACAGAGTATGGAGGAAGAACCAGGGGATGAGGCCACACCGAGGGGTGGACTGGGAGAGACGAGTGGGCGGGACTCCCTGAGTGAGGACAGGCTATGCAGTCAGCTGGATAAGCTGGTCACTAACAGTGAGGATGTTCCACCATCATTCTCCTCATATACGGTAAACTCAGACCCCTTATTAGCCCCAAACTATTAGCAGTAAAATATACATTCAGTCATTTTATCAAGATTTGTTTCAGCATTTAAAAATTATTTGTAGCTTATTTACTTTGCACTTCATACTAAATATCCATCCATCCATCCATCCATTATCTATACCGTTTTATCCGTCTGGGTCGCGGGGAAGCTGGAGCCAATCCCAGCATCTTC
>JAQQZR010000003.1:16757109-16807733 GCA_030068235.1 Notoglanidium macrostoma | reverse complement strand
TCCACACAGAAAGGCACCCTGGGTGACCCGGGGATCGAACCCAGGACCTTCTTGCTGTGAGGCGACAGTGCTAACCATTACTGTGTTCTCTTTACAAAACACGACACTTCAGAGTGTCAAAAAGTCAAATGCAAAAGAAGTTGCTGTACATGTTAGATTAATGTGAAAGTTACAGTTGAGAAACATCCTTTACCTGGCTGTACAAGAAGGCTCTAGAGCAGGCTTTGAAGTATCAGATGGCCTGTACGTGGCATGATTTTAAATGCCTCCATTTATTTTCTTTTACATAAATAGATTTTAAATAAATGAGCTGAAATGAAACAATGCAGTATGGGCATGTGTAAAAGTAGTGGTTTGTTCTAACATATAGGCTCTATATAAATTATATATTTAACATATAGGCTTGTGTAGAAACAAGCACAATTTAAGAGTGCCAGGAATGATTTACAACAAGTGTTCATCTGACTCATGAAACAACATCACAATAAGCAGTAATTCAAGTGCAAATGATGAATCAGCATCAGCTATATGTAAACATGTATCCTGTCCACCAGTCCCTTATTTACAGCACACATCAATTTACCCGTCAGTTAAATGTATTTGAATACGTTTAATTTACACCAAACATTCCCATCTTTTATGTGGGTGTTGTAATATTGAGTCAATAAATGGAAAGCATTCAGCAAGATAAAGTCATCCAAGATCTAAGAAAGCAATTAAATCAACATTTGGATGAAGCAGTAATGGAGTGGTGTCCATTGTTGCTGAAAAATAAAGATGTTCTCATTTGTATCCTCAAAAGTGGCATTAAAAAGTGCACCAAACATGAATTGATGAATTATGAAACTGTTGGTGGAATTAGTGTCTATAGTAATAAGGTCTATAGTAACTATATGTCTTTTGTTTTGTCTGATAGAAATGGCTGAGCGGCATGATGTCCAGCACATCCTGAGGATAGCCCGCGAGCTGGTACACAAGGTGCAAACGCTCATAGAGAACAAGTGAAGCTCACCTGCTGCTTCATCTCTTTGTTTCTCATCACTCCTTCCCCCTATGGTCCAGACAGCAATTCCTCTACTGAGAGATAGAGGGGGAAGGAAAGCACACTGGCTCTCAGTGGCTCTCCCGGGGTAAAGCGATGAGACTTGCTTGGGACCTACATTTAGACTAAATGGCCTGAAATCGTCCTCTTTCTGTATCCTTTGCCTGTAACGGAACGCCATTGTGTTGGCTGTTGGAGTTGTCTGCATGCATGTGGGATTTGAGCACACTGTGACTGATTTTTCTTCTTTTTTTTTTTTTTTGCCCGCACACTCCTCTAGTATACGCTGCATCCACTGGGTCCTTTTCAGCATCCACTTTCTAAAAAGTGACTTCAGCCTCAAGTTTGCCACAATGTAGTTTTGTTTTACCAATGACTGTTTTTTCCTCGCTGCCAAATGTACAGAAAGTATTCCGCACTTATCAGTGACTCTCAGGAGGATCCCTTCTTCTCTTCTTCTGCCTTTATTAGATATGGCACTGAACAGTACAGTTGAGCACATTTTTCTGAATCCACAGAACCTGACATTACAGTACTGAAGAAAAAGCAGAAGCTGCCTAATGTCAAACCCACTAAAGAACTAAGCCACGAAGAAGTCATTAAAGCATCGATTTGTGACCAAAAGGACTGTGCCAATTATATGATCTTGTCATAGTATTTGTCTACCTTGTATTTGTCTTTGACTTTGCTGGCCTTGTTTTTTCTGCTAGATCTTCTGGAACTCTTCTGATAGTTGATTACAAAAAAAAAAAAGTGACTACTTTTGCACTTTTGCACATCCCTCCGTTCCTCAATCCAAAAGAGGGAAAAGGGGTGGAGGTGTAATTCCCAGAATCCTGTCTGAGATTGACCTGGAGACACAGAGACAAGCTGCTTCCACATGATGGCTGCATGGCCATGGAAAAAATGGGCAATGTGATGTGTGCCAGTGTGTGCCACATCAAGAATGGTGCATGGCTTCTTTACACACTAACTAGTATGTAATTGTTCACTCCTTGCAGATTTAATGGGTGAGTCTTAAGTATGGTCTTGGCCTGCCAATCAGTATAGACATTCCTGAATTTAGTAGAAATCTTTGTGTCCCGCAGTAGGCGGTCACTCTTATATTTCAGCCAAAGCTCCTTCTCAGTATACACAGCACTCTTGGTGCTCAGAACCTAAACATGTCAAACATTGCCCCTTAATGTCTTCCCCTATCCTGAGTTACTGCTGCCTAATTCCTCCAAACCGAATCCCATCAGATTCTTTGCACTCCTACAAAGCTTCTGTACCTGTCATCAGGTAGCAGTTCCTTAGTGACCCTCTAGTTTCTGTGCCTCAGACCCTGCTGATCAGTTGTCTTCATTTTGTGAGAGTGTGTGTAAGGGACATGATGCATCCTATGAAAGATTACTTCCAAAAGGAGCTTGTGTACCAAAGCCTCCAGAACACCATCCTTAGTTTCATACAGTTGTGCAACCTCCATGCATAACTCAAAGACTGTTGAATGAAATCATCTTAATTTTTACTGTGAAACACTTAATTTATTAACATTTTCCCCATGTCCTGCTACTGTAGTGTAAATAAAAGGAAAGAAAAGTTCTGGAGACCAGCCCTGGAGTTCTCTGAGGTTCATAAAGGCAACTGTATTTTGAACACTATTTTTTACTTTTGGTTGTAGAGATGTGCTTCAGTGAACCCTGTATAACTGGAGCTCTGTACAGTTTGAATGTGGGAAGCCTTTGTTACATGTTGACTGTTAAGGTCCTTATTCATGTCGTGCCCTGGATTCTATGGATTTGAAAATATATATTTTGTTTTGGATGCCAAACTCTGAATGCTGAAGTATGTATTTTAATGGATGTATAATTTTACCTTGAATGTATTACTAAAAAAAAGTTATTCAACATATCTTGTCAAAATCAAGTTTCATTTGTCAAAATATATTTGCTTTTTCAACAGTAAAACAGAATATTCAGGAAGATGGGTGCATGGCAAGAGGAAACTTGCCTCTGAAGTTTTTCAGAAGATAAACCAAACGCTGTCTCCTAAAGTCACCACTAGTGGGTGCTCCAGTCATAAAAATAGCATCACAATCAGAGACTCATCAGTGGGTAATGTAGAGATGCTGAAAATGTAGGCATGTTTCCAGACAAAGATGAAATTAAATAGAAGTAGCATATTCAGTTGTTGCAAAAAACAAAACAAAAACCACCACCCAAAATATATTATTTCCATTGAATCTAATCCATGTATTTACGTGATTACTTCATTAAAAAAAACACTGTGGCCACCACCAATAGTTGAATTTGAGGACCACATGGTTAAAAGTGAAAATCCATGAATGGTCATGGTCATGTCCAATATTGTGAACGTCAATCGTGCGTTCTGTCCATATTTCAGAAAGTGAATGATGTGCATAGAGAGTTCATATACATTTTTTAATACAACAATTTAGCCATCAAGTTATCTTTCATCTTTGTTTAAAAACTTCTACACATAAAATAACTACAGACTACAGGTCTGTCAGCTCACTGTTTTTTGGGGGCTGGTTCTCTGTCACAGCACTGTAAGAAAACCTTAAATCAAATTCAGGCAGAATTCAAATACTAATCATTAACAAGCTAAAAATGTATGTTTTCAACCTAATCTCTACCCACCATCTCTGTATATTTACCAAAGACTAGATCCCTGCACATGTCTCTGTACAGAGAAAAGAACAAAAACTAGAAATAGAAGCCTAAGGGCAGTTAAATGTCAATAAATGTTAAGAATATGTGACTTAATAGGAATTCACAACTGCACTTGTTTGAAACAAAAGCAGTCTCATGATTAGTTATGGGAGAATGTATTACGAAAGCAGGCCTTACAAAGTTTCAACACTGTTACTTTCAACCACACATCCAAGACAGTACAACACAGTTTAAACTAATTACTACACTTTGGGGTTTTGTCATTTCTATGCATGCTCAGGTTGAGAATAAGGAAAAAAATCAAAAACATTTGACTGAAGAATTCATGTTTGTGTTCTGTATGTGTTTTGCAGATAATAAGTTATCTGTGGTAATCACACATGCTCGAGATGCAGTGGACAGATATTTTGTTGAGAAATTTACTCTCGGACACACACTGAAGATTTGTAATTGAAAATGCCTAGCATTTTCTACAGTTGTGATTCAGACCCAAAATTGCAATAAAACACCCTCACAAAACCAGAATTACATACGAAAAAGAGAAGACTACAATGAGTGCCTATGGCAACCTGGACAATCTGGAGAAATGGTGCATCGTGACATTCTAGAGTGGCATACCTTTAAATAAGGTGCATGAGGAGGTAATGCTCCTCATGCAATGGCCCGTCACAGTAGGGGTTTGGCATTGATGAAGTCCACCACACAGCAAGCTATCCTCTGCTTAGACAAGTGAGCCCATATATCTGTGTCTTACCGCCATAACAAATAAACAGATTCTTCTGAGGATTGGATGTCTGCCAACAGGTCCAAATTGCATCATTGAGCATGTACTGGGCACAGCAATGAACACTCCACCAGGTCACCCTCACTAAGGGCTGCAAGGTCAATGACCTGATCCACAAATATGACCTTCGGCATTCTTGTGGCTGCATGGCTTAAACTACATGTTACTTATAGCATGCAAAAAGGGAGTCTTCGTGGACTGGTTCAACCCTCTGAGATTTATAATTTGACAGAAACCACTACCCTTTTTTTGAACAAGTAAATAAGTCAGACAGAACCCTTTTACCTTTTCTATGACACTTCTGTCCAAGAGGGAATGAATTTCCTGGCACAGACATACGACTTTGTGGGGCCTGAGATAAAAGGCCCTAACGTGTCTAAAGGCTGGGAGCCGGCAGTGGAACTGTAGTCTGTATCCCTGCAACAGCTTTCCTACAGGGACATGCTCAGCAAGAATCTAAGATCACTGCATAGAGAGTAGATGAGGGGTTATCAGACACCTACTAGAAGTCAGAGTGTGTCTCCTCCTGCCTTTGGCCCCTAGTAGGTGTAAGAAAACAGAACTAGGCTGAGGCATCCTGATGGCATTTCCTATGGAAGGCTGGTCCAGGAGTGACAGTTGCACACAAGGCAGATTCCACAGCGTTCATTTGGAACACAAGCACATCACCAATGGGACTGCACTTAGCACTTAGGCAGTGTACATCTGGGTATAGTGCTTTTGTCTAATGAAGCCACCATTAATGCATTGCAAGCATCAACAGCCAGAATATGGCTAAAACTGACCTGCTCATGATTCATCATATTAATCAGAACAAGGGCACAGGGCTTGGATGCAGGTGTCCCGAGGCTTGCGCGAATCTCCCATGAAAGCTGTCAAAAAGTTCCTGTACTCTGGTACCGGAAATTGTGCTTCGTGAACGAGTGCATTAAATGTGGGTTGTAGTACCATCCAAATGTACTCAGACTACTAAAACTATTTTCAGAGTGGCTGTCACAACTAGCACAGAGTCTCTTGTATGCACCTGTGAGCCAGCAGAGGCAGAATAAACCACTCTTTAGATATTGCTGAGTGGCATTTATAGTGATGGCTTAACTTAGAAATCATTATCAGCCTGGAAGAAACCTCCAGACATGGCTGTAGACAGAGCATCCTCGTCCTCCTCCAATTAGGGGCAAGAAGGATGACTGGCTACAGAGCTATAAGGAGGGTTCTGCTGAGAAGTCTAAACCTCTTATATGGTCCCAGCTCCTTGATTATTGATTTAAGCCGAGCCATGTCTGCCACCAAGTCGTTGATTTGTCTAGTGTATTTCAGTCTGTTTTCTTGGCTTTTTGTTGTTGTTCTTGGTCATTGCTGGGCCTGTGTGTTTGTGACTAACAAGCTGTTCAGAATGAAGGGCTTGGGCCAGATTCGATTTGGAGCCATAACTGAAATCTACCAGCCAAATTCACCGTGCTGACAATGCCTGAGCCGAATGCTTGATGATACCAATGTCCAAGTCAGGCACAGTGTTTCTGAGATAGCTAATGCTAAAGCACATATATTCAGACATTACACCAGTGCAAGTCTTGCAAAATGGTTGTTTGTAGCTACTATGGAGGCAACATCACCCAAGTGTGTGGATGGAATGCCCAGTCCATAACAAGTAGCTGTAAATTAGTGTCAATAATAAGATAATAAAATAATTTGATAATTTAGCAGGCTTTGCAATAGACAATGTACACTATATGGACAATAGTATTGGGACTCCTGGCCATTACACCTACAGGAAACTTTATGACATCCAATTCTAAATCTATAGGTATTATTATGGGGTTAGTCCCCCTTTGCAGATATAACAGTTTCCACTTTTCTGGGAAGGCTTAACACAAGATTTTGGAGTGTGTCTGTAGGAATTTTGCCCATTCATCCAGAAGAGCATTTGTGAGGTCAGGCACTAATGTTGGATGAGAAGGCCTCACTCAGAATTTCCATTCTAGTTCATCAAGTTCTTCATCAAAAGTGTTTGATGGGGTTGAGGTCAGAGCTATGTGCAGGCCAGTCAAGTTCTCCCACACCAACCTCACCCAACCATGTCTTTCTGGACCTTGCTTTGTGCATTGGGTCACTGTCATGCTGGAACAGAAATGGGTCTTCCCAAAACTGTTCCCACAAAGTTGGAAGCTTAGAATTATCCAAAACGTCTTGGTCTGCTTAAGCATTAAGATCTCCCTTCTCTGGAACCAAGATGCTTAACCCAACCCAAACTCATCCATCAGACTACCAATCACAGAGAAGCATGATTTTTCACTCTACAGAACGTTTCCACTGCTCCAGTGGTGAGTTCAGTGGTGGTGTACTTTACACCATTCTATACAATGCTTGGCATTGCGCTTGGTGATGTAAGGCTTGCATGCAGCTGCTTAACCATTGCAACCCATTACATGAAGCTCCCAGTACACAGTTTTTGTGCTGAGGTTGATGCTAGAGGAAATTTGGAACTGTGCAGTTAGTGAGTTAACAGGGAATTGGCGATGTTTATGCACTATGCACCTCAGCACTTCGTGAGCCTGCTTGCTTTCTTTATGTGGACTGCCACTTTGTGGCTGAGTTTCTGTTGTTCCTAAACTTTTCAACTTTTCAATAATACCACTTCCAGTTGATCATGGAATCTAGCAAAGAAGAAATTTCAAGAACTTGTTTATTGCAAAGGTGGCATCCGATGACAGTAACACTCTTGAATTCACTGAGCTCTGTAGAATGACCCACTCTTTCACAAATGTTTGTAAAAGCAGACTGCACGGCTAGGTTCTTCTTTTTATACACCTGTGGCAATGGGACTGACTGAAACACCCGAATTCAACGATTAAGAGGTGTGTTCCAATACTTCTGTCCATATAGTATATATTATGTTGAGGAAGAACCACTCAATATGCTAGTAACCATCGAGGGAGCTAGATGGTGGGCAATGTGGAACACTATATTCTGTTCCTCCCTCACCAGGAGTGTGCATATGCATCACTTATTGTAATGTCAACAAAAACTACAAAGTCACAGACATGGCACAGAAAAACATTCAAGTCTCATCAGTCCATCTGCATACAAGAAGAGTGACTGACTAGCTAAATACAGGGCAGTAATGCTAATAAGGGAAAACCAGGCAAACAGATGCTAATAATATGCAAATAATGCTTGTGATATAGAAGAAAACTCAGCCAACCAAGGCAGAAAGGAATAAGCAGTTGATATCCCCCGCTTTGGGGGACAGTATACCTGTAACACCCACAAGCTCCATATCCTGTTCAGGCTGTACAACATATAAGGAGGCAAGAAAAATCTTGTTTTGCATGCACACACATAAGGGGGTATCCAAGTGTGTCCCATTACCCCTGGCAGATGGGTAAAATGGAACCATAGATCACCATGGTGTACTACAATGTAGCATAATAGTATCATAACCTTGGAAGTATCATGGACATATCAAAATACAGTAGTAAAACCATGGTTTACCATAATAAACCACAGTGAATTTTTTAAGGTATTAGTAATGTACAAAAAAGGGTCAGACAATGCTATATTTACACTTCAGTACAAGACTTGAGAATAAGGTCTCGTATACAATTTTTTCAATGGAAAAATTGCAAGTACATTTTCTTGCCTTCAACACTGACAATTCATTTATTACATTTCTCTGTGTACAAAAGATCATACTTGTGAATGATGGTACAAAACGCAATTCTGTATTTGCCACCATTTATATGCCTCCAAACTGTGATCTTGTACACATGTACCCAAGGAATTGCACAATACAAAGGCATGAAAATAAAACAGAACATCAAAATAGATATTGCATCTTCAAAAGCTAAGTTTCTTCCATAAATACTTCCTTTGCTAGCCACTGTATTTTCTTATAACAGAATCACAGATTCATGTAGCCAGGAAAAAAAGTCAGATGATTATCATGTGACCAAAAAATAAGATCCAAAAATAATGGAAAGAAATTCAACATAGCAATGACATTCGTAGGCCACAATTGTTACAGTACAACACCAAAGGCCAAAAGTTCTCCATATAGTGGTCCAGGCCCATAGAGGGGGTGTGTGGGCTGTGTGTGTTTGTATGCAGGTGACACAGTCTGAGGGTGTGAGAGTGAGAGAGCACAGAGGTCTCCGTAGGGGTTATGTGAGCACACCATGGTCCTGCTGCTTCTGTTCTTGCTTTGTTCTGTAACACAGTAGGGAATAATCAGCTGAGTAAGCACATGAGGAAACAGTGGTGACACCAAAACACTAGTAATAAACAAGGCTGGTTACAAAGTACTACAACTAAAATCCTGGGAATACAGTCAATAAGGCTACATTCACACTGCCATGCTGAAATGACTCAAATCTGACACAAATTTGATCTTTTCAGGGCTGTTTGGAACCACAAATCTGATGTTTTTAAATCAGATTTGAGCCACTTTCATATGTGGTCCTAAATCCGATACATATCCTATTTGCGGCTATGCGACCTGAATGAGAATCTCAGATAGGAATTCAGGTGCTGAATTCAAGCCCTTTTTGCCTGTACGCATGTCATCATCAGCTAGCACGGTGTTCTGTTGATCTGTGCTACCTATCGAGATATGCTATTTAGTGGTTGCATGTCAGGTATAAAGTTAAGGTTTTAGGGTTAACTTTAAGCTTTAAGTGTTAGGGTTTGGTTAAGGGCTGCAGCTAAAATCAAGTTTCTCCGATATCGGCAGCATTTATTCGCGTCTACGGTAGCATTTTTTGCCAAGATATCACAAATCATCAGAACACTTTCAGCGCAGCAAAACAATGCTGGATACTAGCGCATCATCGATTTTAATACCATGAGTCATTTAAGAAATATGTTTTTGTGCCGTTTCAAAGGACAGGCGCATTCTCATTGACGTTAGCTACAGGTAACTTGTAATTATGAATGTGAACCGTCACGATAGGCAAATCCAATCTGAGCAAATGAATTGCGCAATTGAGCAATGAGACTTGCAGTGTGAATGTAGCCTAAAACCTAAAATGTATCAACTATATATTGAATGGAACAACTTAAGATGGTGTTCTGGTAAAGACTGAAGTCATATCAGAACTTTCCATATGGATCAATTGGCTTTGATAATGAAATGGGCCACTCACTTCTATGGATATGGTGACTGCTTTTATTCCCTCTTCTTCTAACTTGAGTTTGGCTTCTCTGAAGACTTCTGTAGCTGTAAAAGAGAGTTGAGAAATATTTAACTGCTTAGGAAATTCAATATCAGAGTGTACTACAGATCTCACATTATGAGGAACCCAATTTTTAAAATGAAAGACCAAGCTGATCTACCTTCTGGAATTTGGTCAATAATTGTGCAACATGCAGGTGACTAAGCTTTAATGTTTAACATCAATGACGCTCCTTAATAAAAGCATCACATCACACCTGCCTGCCCTTTCAGTGTGTTAACAACATGCAGTGACAAGCGTGACTCATCACTGGTCAAATTTAATCATATTCTAAATCATACTGCTGAATTCACAGAACTCCACAAGCTCTTTACTTTTACTTAGATCTTCACATTGTTTCACGTTTTGCAAATCGAGAGGGGGCAGTATTTATCCATCACACAGCCAGAGAGCATCTGGCTTCCACTCCCGCTCTATGAACTATCAGAAATGAGGAGTCTAAGCACTAATGTCGGAAGACACATTTCCAAACAGGAAAATAAGGCAAGAAAGAAGATCAAAGTATCACAGACTCTAGGAAGTTACAAGACAAGTTATTAATTAGAAGTATGAATACGAAGGACATAAGTTCACACGAGAGAGGAGATGGAAATGAAAATCTGTACTGCTGCAACAGCTATTGTATTTTAAGGAAGAGAAAGTAAAAAAAAAATTTAAAAGGGGGACATTTTTGTAGGCGGTTAAAAAACCCAAAATAGACTAAAGCTGTCAAAAAAAGCCACCATACCTGTGATTGTTCTTTAAGAAAGTCAGGTAGCTGAAATTCACCTTTAAATACCTAGAAAAAAACAAAGAACTGTTTTAGAGGCTGACCTGCTGCAGTCACTACAACAGAGCTTTGTTCCTACATCTAGAGCAAACAAAACAGCAACATGGAACCCATCATCTGACCTGGATCCTTATATTCGTTCACTGTGACAGTGATCTTTCACTAAGACCACGGATTTTCTGTCTTTTAATATCTGTAGTCTGTTAATTCTATGATCTATTTAGTGGTTTACCCATAATAATGTTAAGACTGTTAGTCAAATGTAGCAGAATAAACCAATTACATGGCTGCATTTTGGGATGATCTCAGAACAAGTAGCTAAATGCAGGATTTTGTAAAATAGGCACTGTTTAAGTAAGACTATTCAGAAGAGAGACATTCTCTCTCAGCCAAGGTGTTGGACTCGGCTGAATCCAACGCTCATGTCTCACTGTGTCTGCCAAGTCATAGGATGAAAGGGAAGCAGGGAGAAGAGGGGGATTACAAGGGATGTGGCACTTGTGAATTCTGTGCACCGTTGATATCAGAGGCGGCCTCGTTACTGAGTGTTTAAGGAAAGCCAGAGACTCCATAATGGAACAATCTCCAATTAAGGCAAGTCCAGTTCATGCTTCTGTGTGAGACTCAGGTGAAGGACTTGGGTAAAAAAAGAGAGGGTCGGAAGGAATGTTGAGTAAGAATCAAATAATGAAATGAAAGAACCCAAAAAAAAAAATAAAAAACCCAAGACCAAAAGGAAACAAATGGCAGACAGAACAGGAAGTAAAGGTGCAAGGGGAAAATGGAAAAGGTCAACTATACTGTGCTAGAACTACAACATCACAGCACTTTCACTCTGCAAAATGTAGGACAAGAAGCTATTCAGAAAGCTGAAGGTCTCTCGATTGTTTTACTTTCCACCGTGGATGCAGCCACTGCTGGGGCTCGTCAGCCATTAGAGCCCCACAGAGCCTAATCCCTTCAAATCAATCAAACCTCTCTTCCCTAGAGAGCCAGTTTTAAAGGAAAAGACAAACGGAGGTGGGAGTGCTGCCAATCACTTCCTAAAAATAACAATCTCGAGTAAAAAGGAGAACATTAGGTTACTCCCCTGGTGCAACAACAAAATTTGACATTATAAATAACAAAAACAGTGTAAAAACTTGAGCTGCATCAATATAATTTTTAGACAGAGTAAGAGTACATGTTTTCTGGTACTCTCCAATATCAACACTGAATTTGGTAACCTACTTATTAATCTTCAATGGAACCATTTATTTAGCTCTGCTTATGTTTTCCTGGTTTAAATAGTGGCCATGAAAAGCATACACACGTGTGTTCATGTATATAGGCTACTAGACTTGTTTCTTATAATGTTACTAATTGACTTTTAATAAACTGAATTAGCATGCTACCTAATTATTAGTTAACTTATATGGAGTAGGGTTGCAGTGAAGAGCAGGCTTTAGTTTCACCTTGGCAAAGCACTTCTTTAAATAAAGTACGTTTCTGTTTTCATTGCATCGAAATCCCTCATTGTCAGTGACTCATAGTGGCAGAGTGTCAATAACAACATACTGGGTAAGCGCTGGTATGTTCAGGGTTTTTTTGTATACGTTTTTTTCTTGCTTAGTTAGTGTATAAGATGTTTTATCAGGACGTTGTAATGTCAGAAGAGGCTGTAATACTCTGGATATTTTCACAGAGCACAGTTTGTGGTCCTCTTTGCTTTGATTACCATCATTAATAGTGAAATCCGTCCAGAGCGCTGTACTTTTGTGTTGTTTGTTCATTAAACGATAACGTATACTCATAATGTATAGGCTTGTGTGACATAGTATCATGTGCTATCTTATATTAATGTAGTATCAGTATAATTTCTTTTTGAAAAAACTCATAAAGGAACATGGATAAATCACTGAAAACAGTACAATAAACACAAACGTGAAAATTCTAGGGATGTAACGATTCCCCCAACTCACAATTCGATTCAATTCGATTCATGATATTGGGTTCACAATTAGATTTTTCTATGATATTTTAAACAATTAAAATATAGTGGAATATTTAAAGAAAGTGTTATTGCTAAAAACAAATGCAACATTTCTTTTCTTAGTCATCAACTTAAATATACCTTTTGTTAAATAATATATATACACACTTTTGTTTTATTTCCTTAATAACCAACAATAATTATTTACAAACACCTGTAACTATAATATTCCTTTTAACTAAACTAATTAATTAATTAACTAAAATATTGCTTTTAGTAAGAATGAGAAAAGTCAATAAACTTTTTTTTTTTAAATTAAAAACCCTTACACATAAAACAACTACCTCTACTTGATTCGCTTTTCTTTTGGTTTTTGGCAGTCTGCAAAAAGATTTCTTGCTGAATCTATTTGTGAATGTAATGTAAAATGTAAATGAACACAAAAGCTCTTTCCCATTTTAAGTCTGTTTTTTGTTTGTTTGTGTGGATTTGGAGCTGTGTTACTTCTGCATATGGTGACATCACCTGTATTCCCAATATTGCGCATTACTGTGCTGTCTAAATAACACAATTATGGCTAGGAAAAACTAAGAGACGTGTCAAAGTTCATTTTTATTTCCATCAATTCATATCATCATAAATTTGTATCGTGATTTATCGATTGTACAATATATCGTTACATTGAAAATTATATTCTACATTTAGTACGTCACCAGCAACTTTGAAGTAAATTTCACGATATATTGCAACTTGCTTTTCTGTACATATACAATAGAGAACCTGAAACCACTTGTAGCAGTGCTACTTGTAACCTAATGTCTGCATGAGATGAGAATATGACAGACAACACGCTCAGGGAACTGGCTCAAAACATTTATTTGACTTGACGCGTTTTAGTGTGTTCGGGTAAATAACACATTCTTTCACAGAGGAGCTGAGCAAATTAGGCTTGCTTGGCCTAGCACAAGTAGGCTGACTACAGGAGACGAGCATTACTCAAGTTTTTAGCCCTCATTAATGAGAGGAATGTCTGGAGGTGGTATCACTGGGGGAGAGAGATTCCTGGGCCAAACTGCCTCCTCCTGCAGAGAGATGCAAGCCAGAGTGGAATTCGTTTCTACTAGTTCCAACACTGAAGGCAATTGTGCTTCTCATTTTCATTCATTTCATAACAAGAGCCCGAAATAGTATATCTACTCCTCCCACTTTAATTTTGGAAAGGGAACATTGCCTTAAAGCTACATCAATCACAGTGATGGTTGTACAAGCAGGAAGAACAACACAAGCTTATCACTGAAAAACTCCAGAGCCTCACGACTTCTCGCAACTAACTCATCAATGTCTGAGAGCCAGATCCTGCTGTGGAGAATCCATACCCAGGTTCATTTGCTTCTCCCTAGGTTCTCTTGCTGCTGATTAGAGGCCAGAGGCTGTGGAAGAAAATATTCGGACAGCAGGGGCCCAGAATAACAGCTCATACTTTCTCAACTTCTCTTCTGACACCCCCTTCCCTACATATCACTAACATCCCCATAAAACCAGAGATGATCATCAGGACATGTGGGTTCATTATCCTTCAGACGGACACCAATCAGCCAAGACGAGGCAGCCAGAACCTCACATGAAGCTGCTTTTTTTTATTATAAGGCTGATTAGTAAAAAGCAAAGGACAGTAAAGGACACCTTTAGATGAAGCCAATGTTAAGATTTTAGTTAAGAATTTAAGCTTTATAAGAATTACAGTATAGCTTGTGCATCTTAAACCTTAAATAAAAATGATTTCAATTCCACTGTAAAAAAAAACAAAAAAAAACCCTGCCTTATCTGCTTATGTTTTTAACAGAAGCTCCTAGGGTACTGAAAGCGTCAGGGGTTTGTTTGAGGCGAGGATGTAAGTCGTCTCAC
The DNA here is from genome assembly GCA_030068235.1 of Notoglanidium macrostoma. Lineage (NCBI taxonomy): Eukaryota > Metazoa > Chordata > Actinopteri > Siluriformes > Auchenoglanididae > Notoglanidium > Notoglanidium macrostoma. Next base: position 16,793,358 of record JAQQZR010000003.1, on the reverse strand, counting down.
CCCAGAAGCACATATGGAAAAGTGGAGAGAGACACAGGAATGTGGCAGATGCTGTTTCAGCTGTACTTTCATTAAAACACAGTGATGTTTAAATTCTTTCTTTCAGCTATTTATGGAACTATCTACAGCTGTCATTAGAAATAAAGACCATATAAAAAAAAATCAATTTATATGAAACCTAAATGACTTCTGTTAGAGGATAGTGTGGATTAAAAAGAAGAACACTATTAATGCTTAATACTAACCTTAATCATGTTCAGTATCATTCTGTTTTGAATTCTTCTGTTTTTCAGTTTCATTTTTAAAGATAGACATCAAGATCAGTGGTTGGGGTTGGGCTTAATACCCAAAAATACTGTCTCCAAACAAATTAGGGGCATTAATACCCAAAAATACTGTCTCCAAACAAATTAGGGGCATTAATACCCTAAAATACTGTCTCCAAACAAATTAGGGGCATTAATACCCTAAAATACTGTCTCCAAACAAATTAGGGACATTAATACCCTAAAATACTGTCTCCAAACAAATTAGGGGCATTAATACCCAAAAATACTGTCTCCAAACAAATTAGGGACATTAATACCCAAAAATACTGTCTCCAAACAAATTAGGGACATTAATACCCTAAAATACTGTCTCCAAACAAACAAGAGTGCAAACAACATTAAAACCTTGTTCTTTATGAATATTATTTTAGTTCTAGTTGTTTATTGTCTTTATTATTAAGAGTTCCTCTTGTGTCTTCCTGTTTTTGAAGCCCCTAAACGGGTTGTCACTGTTTTCTTTTCATCACTGATCTGACATGATTGAGGTTGTTTATTCAAGCCTCATAAATCCAAGCAGTGGGTGGACAAGCTTCAACAGCCGGCCCGCTCCTGTCCATATTTACAGCTACGCAGCATTCACTTTTCACATAGTACTGAAATTAAATTAAACCTCAAATCAAACCTTTCATCCACTTATCCCTTTTACACTAAATAAAAACAGAGGACATTGAAACCAATACCCAGGCTTGTATGCATACGTCCGATTGTATTTCTGCATCATCTCATCTTCCTAACCGAGACCGGGGTTCGAGCCTGCCCATCCGAGTTAAACACAAACTCATCATAATCGTCTTCAGACCAGGACCGTATTGATCCTGATATAAAATTTCTCAACATAGATCAGAGAAGCTGTAAAGCCACTTAATAGGTATTGATTGTGGCTTTGGAAAGGATTCAAGACATGCTAATTCACGGTACATGCTGTACAGACAAATAAAGGGGAGAATGCAAGAATTATGCTCTACAACCACAAAATGATAATTACCGTAACAGTGCACTTATAACCACTGAGAGCTGAGATTGTGAGTAAGATAGAAAGAAGAAGCTGAACAGCAAAGCTTAATTCATTCCTTTAACCGTGAAACTATATCACACTGCCATACAGTTTTAATCACACCGACGCCATCGTGCCAAATAATTCAGAATGAATTACTGCAAATACGAGATCAAACAGGTTATTCAAGGCAGCTGAAGGAACAGAAGTCAAATGTATCTTTGGGAAACTTTTGAACTCCACTGGTATGTGGATGAATGAAGCATTTGCCCTTCGCTTGCTTAGAAATGATTTGCATAAAGTGTTGCAGAAAGTGAACACACGGTCATTGATGCATAAGGCAGGACATAGCAATTTGCTTAGTAACCTGATGAGCTAGTTCTACGCTAAACAGTGAAGCTATTCTTTCACCCTGGATTACATTTGAATTTAAAATGGAAGTTGGACATGCTATATTTGGAATAAAACAAAACAAATACCAAGGTGTGTCAGTACCTCACAGAACGAGACATGGACTGCATGTCCTGTAGTGTGTGTGGTTGCAGGGACCAACTGTTACATTTCCTGGCTTGTTCAATACTTCTCTGATCTTTACAAGAAGCTCTACAAATCATAAGGAATCAATTACAGCACTTTATGTTTTAACTTTATGTATAAATTGCAATACCTGTATGATGATGATGATTATTATTATATTATAATATATTACTTAAAATTTCCATGATACCGCTTTTTCCTTTTCTGATACTGAAACCTTGAGTATCAGCCAATATTGTCTTCTTGAAAAACTACTTCGCACTTCACAGTTAACACAATCATCACTTACACTGTAATTACAATAAATTAAACAATCCTAGCTAAATAAAAATTAGTCAAGTATCCATTTCCAGTTTCCAGTTCTAAAACTACATTTCTTTTCCAAATCTTATTCAAATCTGTCATTTGTTACAGGATCCACTATACAATATGTTTTCCCTGATATCCAAGCCATCTTTTTTTCGCTGATATCAATACTCCGGACACGTATCCTATTCATTACTGGTAACCTATCCAATGCTGGAAGTAAACCTGGAGCTTTCAGCTGGCTGGTCTAGTGAAAAACTGCCATTATAAGTGAACCGGTCATAAAAATGCATGACAAATTACATAACATTTATATAGCGGTCAGATTTAATAAGCTAGTGAAAAAATATTAAATAATTCTAAAATATTCTACATATTTTAAGAGAATGATTCTCAAGGCTCCAATCACAGAACTTTTTTGCATAAAATACTACTTTATAATTGAAACTGTCAGATTTTGTATGCCATAAAATAATCTAGAATTTCAAAAACGGTATATAATCTTGAAAATGGAAAAGGTCCGCTTTCATAGAAATAGCAACAGAACAATAATTAGAAATGGTGCCATGACCCTGCTCAGGATAAACCGGTAATAGATGAATGGATTAGAATGGATTAGAATGGATTAGTGCACCATTCACCAACATGCTGGATGACATTCCAGAGTCACACCTTAAATGTTTTTGAGCTCTGATATATACTTAAATTTTTTTAACGAGTTGTCTGATAATTATCTTGCAATCGCAATTAGTCATTAGTTGGCGAACAATTTGGTCACTTCTGCCTGTTCGAGATGTACAACACAGATGTGCAACTCCTGTATAACAGATTCGAACACTGTGTGTCAGTGAAAACAGAAGATTTTACCACGAGCTGAAACTCTCTGCTCTTCACGGCTTCAGCAGGGAAGAATGACAACTTAAAGGCCTTGGGAAATTTAAAGTTGTCATTATCTATCAGTTCAGCCAGGATGAGTCAGAGAAGCTGAGGCAGAGCCAGCTGAACGTCTAAAGTCCATCAACAAAATTCTGAAATATACTTCCACTCTCTGGTCAGCCTGCTGACAGGCTCCAATTTACACAGGTCACTGATGCCTGGGTGCGTGGGTGTGTGACACGCACTAAGACAGATCAATACTCTTGTGATTACTCCTTGGTCATTATTGCATACCTGAAAAACTCTCTATTATCCACAACACGCTAATCTCTATAGATAAGCATACAAGATAAGGAGTTTCTGACAAAGTGAGTAAACTTTTCTCCAGAATACAATAGATAACGCTCTGTTTGTGTCTTTGCGGTTGAGAAGGGGAAAGAAAAATGGGGTAAATATTTGTGGCAAAAGTCAGAGCTTTCAAGCTGAATAGTGCATAGCCACATCTGGTTCCAACTTATTGTGAATCTGAAGCTCACTCATAAGGAGGAATTGATTTAGTCATAGCCTCAGTGGTACTGCACAGAATTAGCCACATGAAAGAACACAATGACATATCGCATGAATGAAGTACATTTTTCCCACATACAGTGAATAAACCATTGGGGTTCTTTATGGTTCACTTCAGATCTGTTTCAGAACTGACTTTTGAGATACTTTGTAAGCAAAGCAAACTGCTATATTTGGATTATTGAAACCAAATGCTGTGATATAATGTGTTAACTAGAGAAGCATCACTGATTACTTCATAGCGTAAAGGGATATTTAGATATTTTTCTTCTAGAAGAAAATGTCATGCCTTCTGTGAGGAAGCTGGAGCTTGCACATCACTGGACCTTCCAATAGGACAATGATCCCAAGCATGCCTCAAAGTCCACCAAGGCTTGGTTTCAAAAAAGTCCTGGAAGACACTAAAGTGGTCGTCACAGTCGTCTGACTTGAACCCTACAGAAAATCTCGGGTGGGATTTGAAGAAGGTGGCTGCAGCACGCAGACCCAAAAAATATTAGTGAGCTGGAGGCCATTGCCCATGAGGAATGGGCTAAGATTCCTCGGGAACGCTGCCAGAAGCTGGTGTCTGGCATGCATCACATTTGCAGCAGGTCATAACAGCAAAAGGGTGCTCTGCTAAGTACTTAAGATGCTCGTCAGGAAGGGGTTGAATAATTTTGAAACTACAGTAGTCATTAGTGGCATTTTGTGTAGAATGTGAAGAAACCACTCGTAATATCAGTTGTGTTGAGCTATTTAAATTGTTTTTGTTTGATTCTTTATTGAAAACAGATGAAGGTTTGCCAATAAACCTAATTTTCAATTTGGGTTGAATAATTTTAGGTGCAACTATAACAGACAGATGAGGGGAGTTTGTTCTCTTTTAGCCATTCAGTTAATCTTGGTTGGACTAGTTACTCGCAGTTAGTCATTCAAGCATGTCATCATTTCTTAGCACTGGGTACTTTTGTGTGTGTGTGTGTGTGTGTGTGTGTGTGTGTGTGTGTGTGTGTGTGTGTGTGTGTGTGTGTGTGTGTGTGTTAGCATGGGACATTTCTAGCACTAACACTAGCTAGTTAGCTTCATTTGGGGATATTATCCAGATAAAGTACTGATGTTAGCTCTCTCGTTTTTTTGTTTGGGGCAAACATCTACAATATACAGCCAAGAGTGTGTGAACATCTGCCCATCACATCCATATGTGCTTATTGAACATCCCATTCCAGACGGAGTCTTCGCTTTGCTGATATAATAACCTCCACTCTTCTGGGAAGGCTTTCCACTAGAGTTTGGAGCATGGCTGTTAATTTGCTCCTTCGGCCTCATGAACATTAGTGAGGTCAGGCACTGATGCTGGGTGAGGAGGCCTGGGGTGCACTCGGCATTCCAGTTCATCCCAAAGGCATTCCGTGGGATTGAGGTCAAGGCTCTGTGTAGGACACTAGAGTTTTTCCACTCCAACCTTGGCAAACCAGGTCTGCACAGACCTCGCTTTGTGCACAGGAAAGGAAAAACGTAATGCTACAGCATACAAAGACATCCTGCACAATTGTATGCTTTCAACTCTTGTGGCAACAGTTTGTGGAAAGTCCACATGGGTGTGATGTTCATGTGTCCAAAAACCTTAGCGATATAGTATAGCTAGTTATTACACTTATGGGATATTTGTGATCTACTAATGCAAGGTTTTGATAAAAAAAAAATTCACATAATGAATGTCAGTAAAACTCGTCAATAAATTTCATTTATTATTCCTCAGGACAAAGATTAGCAAACACTAGCAGCTATGAAATATTAGCAATTGTTGTTACATGTTAGAAGAAAATGTAGCTTGTAAACAACTTTGTAAGCAAGAGTGTCAAGAGCTATGGTATGAAACACACATCTCATATCACATTTTAAACATCTACACTTTAACTACATGTCTATGGCACCTAGCTATTGCTATATACCTCTTACAGACATTGCAGAAGATTAAATTAGTTAAATTCCTTCCATACTGTAATTGAGAAAATTCCATACACAAAATGAGCAATACAAAACTATATCAATTAAACTTCAGAATAAATCTCAGTAGCTCATTTGCTATGGTAAACATTGTCGTGAACCACATACGAGTTGCAGCGTGCAACCTAGAAATAACATAACATCTATACCAGTATAACATAGTGTGCACCATCTCTTCAGATTCCCTTATCACACTATACTGTCATATTGGTATATGGTTGCACCACTAGTCTTCTTAATAAAAGAGAGAATTCAGTCTGTTGTTCAATGTAGCTGGACAGATTGGCATCAGAGATGGATTTGTTCTCATGCTTTTATCATTTCCATACCTTTAAAAAATAAATCCTAGTACGCTATAGCCATGTTTCCAGGTGAAAGATACATATTACTGGTACAAACGATGTACCCTACAGGGTATTACCACAAAGGTTTTCTTATTGTGGCTCATAAAGAAAACCTTTACCTTGTTGGTTCTTGTCCTTGATCATACTGCGCATAATTCATCAGTATTAAAAATGTAAAAAAAGTACTAAATACATTGCATTCCAAAAAATTTCTGAATAAGCATATTAGTAACCAAAGATGTGTTGAATTACAAACGCTCCTCACTGGATGAAAACACTCGGCCGAATAACGTTCAGAAATGCATAATGACGAATACAGAAGTAACCTGCATGGCAATTTCTGTTTCTCTCTTATCTGGTAGAAACCTCCAAGCAACAACACCTTAAATTTCAAACACACCATGGTCTTCCAGTTAGACATTGTTACCATGGAAACCATGTTCTTGCAAGGCTATTTGCAAGCTACAGTAGAGAAAGCGCAGTGGGACGTGTATTCATCAAAAAAAAAAAAAAATGCTGGAACACAGCATGCATGTACATGCAATCACATAAAAATGGCTGAATCAATTAAGCCTCGGTGTGTGTGTGTGTGTGTGTGTGTGTGTGTGTGAGAGAGACGTTTTTGAATTTTATGTAAATCACACAATACCTCCATGCATCACTACCAGACATCGTATTGTTATACTAAAACGGAAGAGCAATGGTTATAAGCACATGAATAAATCTTGTTTAGATCCAAGCATGTCCAAAGCATAAATTATAGACACATAAGAAAAAAAAGAAATGTATATAAATGACACAATATGCATACACAAAAAAGGGAATATACTGTATGGAACATATTACATCTACAGTAGTTTACATAAAATGAAAGTTTCTCATCAAAAGGTGATTTCGCTGCTTATACTACATTTAATTTAAACAAGGTTCTAAATGTCTAGTCAGCGTGATTAATTTAACGTGATCCAATTATGTTACAAAATCTAGGAAGGAATAGCTATAGTATTAAATTAACCTGATTAAATCATGTGTGGAACAAGAGTGAAGTGGGTAACGTTGCTGCTTCACAACGTCAGTGACCTGGGTTTGACCCTGGGCCCAGGTGAGAGCACAGGGTTTGATTTGTTTTTTAGGGATTCGGCAGAAAATACATGATCAAATCATGTTGGATGCACAAAAAACATATTATGTTAAAGTATCCTACAGCTTTGCTATTGTGTATCTTTGTGTGTGTGTGTGTGTGTGTGTGTGTGTGTGTGTGTGTGTGTGCGCATGTTGAACTGCATGTAGAGGAGGAGAAGAGTCATGCAACTGTGCTTGATCCGGGGAGAAACACATATTAATACTCTGCAGATGTAAGGCCAATCTCAAGCACATGCTTCACACTCCGGAAGAAAGGCAGGATATAGCTATTGTAGTACGAGAGCATTAACGCTATCAAAAAGTACAGTGAACCCAGAGGAAATGGCGTCATGCAGACAGAAAGGCAAGCATCTGCAGAGCATTACATGCAATGTAAATATATTCAGTTTGCTGCCCTGGAGCCATTTTGGCCTAACTTATGGATGTTTATGAAGCGTTAAACAACTTTCATTTTCCACAGCACACGTTTTCTGTCATAACCGCAGCACATCCAAACCCGCTGCCAGTGACCCTTGTTTAAAGTTGCCGAAGCATAAAAGACCATTGAGAGACGCTTACAGTGTGAGAGTGACCAAGCAGAGACACACTTAGGACATCTCAGTCCACACCCTCCTCACACACATTGCTGACAACCATTAGCTGTACAGCCCTGCCACCAAATGTTAACTTTCCTCCTGCCTCCAAAGAGAATTAGACTAAATGGCAGTAGCAGATTTTGACCTTTAACCTGGGAAGAACGACTGAGATGAGATGCACTGAAGTGTGGTGTCCGCTTACACACTGCATACTGAATTCCATATCCATATCTGCAAGCAACCCATCAGCGGACTCTTCCGTAATGGAGTTTGGCGAATGAGGAATAATGTTAACACTGCAATTGCCTACCAGTCTCTTCTCATTTCATAACAGAGTGTACTATTAGGCCTTGAAAGCACCAGTGGGCTTACGTCCAACAAGGCATCAAGAATTATTAAGGATCAATAACAAGGAAAACAATAAAAATACAGCAGCTGCGCCTTCAAAACCTTCTGCAAGCTGTCAAAACACTACAACTCTTCATGCTAACTTTCTAAATAAGAAAAGAATATTTAACAGACTTGAGAATTGAAATTATTACGAAAATGCTTGTATTTGAAACTAAACTGTGTTCTCAAGTAAATGGCTGTTCTTACATGAAGTTAAAGTCAGCAGTGCCTCAGTGACGTAAAATCCTATCAAAAAGATCCTGTTATACGATACACTACTGTTCAGATGTAAATACATATATAAAGTACTGTACATTGTGCAAAAAAAAAAAAAAAAAAAAAAAAAGTATGGCACAGAAAAAATCATAGTGCACTATGCATTGTATTCTAACTTGAAATGATCTCGAAATGCAGATTGCGTCACAGGAGACATTTACCAACCGTTATTGATAATGTACAGTACCAGTCAAAAGTCTGAACACACCTTCAATTCAATGTTGAATTCTTTATTTTTAAATTTTCAATGTTTTTGAATGTTCAAAATGTTTTTGATGTTCAATGTTTTTTCAATGTTTTTTCTTTATTTTTATTAATTACGGCACTTCATATCTTAAAATAATGATGGACTGTCATTTCTCTTTAGTTAGTCAAATGGTTCTTGACATAATATGGATTACTACCGTTGTAGAATAGGGCTATTTACTGTATATCACACTACATTAACTCATGATCTCAAATGCATTAAAAAGGCAAGAACTTCCACTAATGAACTTTTGGAAATACACACCTGTTAACTGAAAAGCATTCCAGGTGACTAAGTCATGAAACTGGTTAAGATAATACAAAAGATAATTAATATAAGCCAACAGTGTGCAAAGCAGTCATCAAGATAAATGGTGGCTAAGTGTCTAAGTATCTAAAGTATGAAAAAAATACTTTTTTGTTTACCTCATAATTCCATACATGTTCCATGTGTTATTTCATAGTTTTGATGTCTTCAGTATTGTTCTACAATGTAGAAAATAGCCAAAATAAAGAAATACCTATAAATGAGTCGATGTGTGCAAACTTTTGACTGGTACTGTACATGGAACTATGTGCTAAAGAAAAAAAAAAGTGTTTTTTAAAAAAAACAATGTTTCATATTTTAGACTCTCCAAACACTATTCGCAGCATCTTAACCAGCTTCAGGATGTAGTCACCTGGAATGCTTTTCAGTCAACAGGTGTGTCTTGTCAAAAGATCATTAGTGCAATTTTTTACCTTCTTAACACGTTCGAGATCATCAGTTGTATTGTGTCGATGTAGTGTTGTTATACCGCAAATAGCCCTATTCAACAATTGTAGTAGTCGATATTATGTCAAGAACCGCTCAACTAAACAGTACATCATTACTTTAAGACATGAAGTGTCTTTTAAGTAATAAAAATAAAAGAAAAAACATTGACTGGCACTGTACTTCTATGCATAGAAATTTGATTTACAGAGTATTTAATTAGCTGGTGTTATATGGTGTTTATGTTCATGAAAATGGGGTCACAACAATTTTGGGCCCTTAAAGTAGGGTCACTGACCAATAAAAGTTGAGAACCCTTGGTTCATTCATTATACTTCACTGGTGTGTGCTACATGATTTTATGTTCTAATGAGAATTCAGAAAGCACTGTTGCTACAGTGATGAAATTGTAGGCACTTGCATTAACAGTAAAGCTTGTAGTTAAGAGTTAACAATGTATTCTGTGCATCTCAGGCCTAAGAGTGTGCTATGAAATGATAGGAACTTAACGTACGTGCTCATAATTCAGTACACAGCATGAGATTCTGTTAAGAGTTGATCTCTGACGATGTACTAGTAAAGTTCCGCCTCTTCACCAGGTTTTCACCAGGTTTAGCACATAATTTTAATTCTCCAATGTGGCCTGCACTCATCACTCTAATTTACAACTTTAACGATCATAGGTATAAAAGAAGTACCACTTTTTCCTCAGTCATGACTCAACAGTATTCATCAGTAGTTTCGAAGTTCATATCCCTCACTGCCAAACTGCCACTGTTGGGCAAGGTCCACAGGCATCATCTGCTCAGCTTTACTATATACTTGAATGTGCAGTGTTGTTTTATGCGTAAGCACTCACCCTTCTAGTATTGTCCAGGACATGTGGGTCAGGGCGTCCATAGTTGGGTGGGTTAGCATGGGGGTCGTAGCCTAGTCTGGCGAGCATCGGCGCAATGGCAGGCATGTCCCTCAGAACGTCCACTGGGATTTTCCCCACCCACTTGGACAATGCCTCCACGTTGACTGGCTTGATCACCTGGTCTGTAGAGCGCTCCACCCTGTGAACCACAACAAGCTCTGGGATTAGCACCAACACTCTATCATTCCTCACGGTACAGCTAGCTGCCTAATTAGCCCTAAATGCATCATAAGATTCAATTAAATAATGCTCCGGGCCTTCCCTCCATTAAAGTGGCATGCAAAATGGTTCAAATGAACAACATTTCACTCGCTGAGATCATCTCCCCATTGCCATGTATCATGTTTCAATGGCCACACAATGTTTGGATTTCATTAATGTAATGACAATGGCAGTAATGGCTCTATTAAAGACAGAGTTCCAATAATTCTCCTTAACCAACCAATTACAGTCCAGTAATCGCACGCTAAAGGAGACTGCACTGAAATAGCTTAAATAATGAAATTATTACCTGCTGGTTTATGGCATGGTTGCAATCTATAAAATTCACAACAAAACCCATATTGTGTGTAGATGTGCTATTTTTGTATCTCATGTTGAAGCTTCCAGATAGCTTGAACAAAAACAACATTGTCACTATGGTTACAGTGGAGCTCACTTTAGCTTGAAATCTTGTAGAAACAAATTTATGAGCAGATTAAAAATGAATCATGCATTATGTCACACCCATGCTAAATTATTGATCTCTATGAAATGAAATATTCAGCAAGTTAGGGAGAGCTGTTGTTTATTAGAGAAAACACAATATCAGGCATTCAGTTTATTTCAATACTTTTAGCACTGAGAGGACTTTAAACAGTTTTCCAGGCTTAAGAGAGATGATCATATGGTCACACAACATATGCAGGTTTTTTCCTCCAAATAATATTGAAAGCCTGCCATCTTCCTCAAACTGAGCAGCAAAGTCTCTTGCAATTCTGGCAAAACCATTCTTGTACTCATATACAGCAAACACTTTGTGCAAAAAAAAAAAAAGTGCAATTTTTGTAATTGCACTACAGCACCTTTTCACACCCTAAAGATAAAAAAGAAGACAAAGACAGTCATAATTTTCCAAATCCAACTTTTGCTCTAGAATATTAGTACATAATATATCTACTAATCTAATATCTACTCATATCCACTGTATACTGGTAAAAAAGCAGCCAATTCTCAGAATAATCAAGAAAAATAATAAGCACATACTTATAACCAAAAAAAACAAAACCCATTGTTGCCACTGTACAAATACTTTAAATTTGTTTCATTTTTCAATTCAGTGAAATTTGCCAGCTACTTTCCATTGATTTTGGACCACAGGGAATGGGAAAAGTGCTTAAGAAGTATGCCATGCATTAATGCTGTCTCCCTCCCCTCTCACTTTCACTGTTTTTGGAGCAAAGACTACTCGAAGGCACCTTTGTTATTCCCGCTGTAGAGGCAACTAGAAGCAGATGGGAAACAGATTACAACAGTCAATCCCCGTCTGTAGTGGAGGCACTGGGAATCTCCAGACTTTCAACATCACAAAGCTGCATGGATGAAGTGCCAAGTGTCCTCCAAGACAGGAGCTCTAATATGACATGGCTAGAAGGATTTTTTTTCCCATTCTTTAATTTCCACTGAGCCTGCTGCAAGTAGGGTAAGGCCTCAAGTGTGACTCACACTGCCATATGTGTTTGACTGTACAAGCGTATTAGTGTATGGTCCAGGAACAAGCATGACTGCCTGCCTCGTCACGTCTCCTTAGGCATCTTTTACACTCTCAGGGCTGCCCAAGTTGAAATTGAAGAGTCAGAGTGAGAGCACATCTCTTTCCTTAGACAGTCTGTGCCTCCCCCACAAACACAGTAGTTTATGGCTCAGACTATCACAAACCCTGGCTTTGCTTCTTCACATGACTTCATCACTACTTGGCCAGTTTCAGGCTCTGCCTTGCACAGGAAGGAGCTAGTGTTTAATTTTACTGAGTAGATCTACACTGTACTCTTCTTAGGGTTAGAGACCCAGCCTTCTCCCCAGACACTGGGCAGTCCATTTACACTAGAAACAAGTGGTGCTTTACGTGTTCGATTCCCTGGCTAATACAGTGCTTTACTTCAATAATCCAACTATGTTTGAATTGCACATCAGCACTTACTACATGATTAATAGGCTTCTTTCTGTCTAAAGACAGATGGAATTGCTTTTTCCTGCTTTTTTTTTCCCTAAAGAAGACTGTAGCTCAAGATATTTTCCACTAATGGAAGCTGGCACTAGGTTTCACTCTAAAGTAGTGCTCTAAGAAATTAAACAAAAATTAAAAATAGAGATGCGCAAGTGTGACGGAGAGGTAAAGCTGATCCAGGCAGCCTCTTGCTGATGAGTCATGCCATTCTCTAGAAAAATCGCATCTCCTGTCATCTGCTGTTGCCATGGCCAACTAATGGAGAGCCAGCGTGGCTTCAATACACTGATGCTAATTGGTATGAATATATAAATCTACAAAGACACCCTTTGAGGTGGCATCTGAAAGCATTTGCAATTCAAAAGCTGTCACACTGGCATTATAATGGATGGCTCATAGTTAGTCAGTACAGAGCAAACTTGACTACTGACAGATCCGCAGATTAGACATTAGTACAAATTAGAACATTCGGAAGCACTAAATACATCAGTTTTTATTAGAGATGTATTAATACATTTGTTCAGTCTGAGTTTTTTGGTACTAGTTAATACAAATCCCAATACCGATCCTATTCATACTTAAGGTAAAAATGTACCACGCCTCCCTTTTCAAAAGCCAGTTTTCACCATCTTCCCCTCTCAGAGACTGATTAAAAATCTCTAGACCCATAAAACTCAAAGCATTAACAAAATGGCCTGTGGTATTAAAATATCTGGCAACTGATGACGTGTCATTTCTCTTAATGGCATGTTTTCACACACAAATTCTAGTTTGGAGTTGTTGTTTTGTTTTCCCTACATAATATAAATAGAAAAGACATTTCAATAGAAACATATAATTCTGTGCTTCACCTTAAAAGATTGGTCAGTTTTAGGTTGTGTAAAACATTTCTCTGTGAGCTTATTGTTACAGATGATGCAGTTCAAACATTTAAAATTACCCTCCGGTATTAGGAAAGGAATTTAAACATTTCATACATTCAACATTTATAACATTTAAAATTAGCCTCTGGTATATAGGAAAGGCTCGCTGGGCTCGGGCTCGGTAGTAAGAATGCATTCAATAATCTCTCAAATTTGGAGCTCTTTTGTAACAGAATCTTGGTGAATCTAAAAAAAAAACATAGCTAACGTTTGGGTCACTGCTTAAAATATGCCAATGACAGCGCGCAATACTTCTTAATGAATTGGATACATGTCCAAAGGTAGAGACAAATGTTACTGAGATGTTTTCTGTGGTTCATAACATCAGAGCATTGGATATTACTCACTCGGTTTAGACAATCCTCCAGTAAAATATTATTATATAACCTATCAGAGAATCTCTGACATAGTTCCCCTGCTTGTCTCTCAAATGTTTTGTCATGATCACATATTCGGCACGTCCTTAAGAATTGACTGTATGGTACGCCATCATTTAGTGATATTACATGAACGCTATAGTAATCTAGAAACACGTTTCGGTCCTTTTCCTTATGATAGATGTCAGCGTGTAACAGATTATCTGTCTTTTTTTACCAACACCTCAAGGAATTATATAAATTTATTATTCAAATTTAATGTATATTGTCTATACAAGGCAATCTAGTATTGGTATAAAAGCCCTTCTTTTAAGGCTCTCCATATGAGGAAAATGTCATCAGTATAACTATACCAAAAATGTTGTTGAAATGGATTACTAAAATGGTGGAAGATGAAATGGAATAGATAAATGGAACATGTCTGTGTGGATGCGTTCTGACAAATAAATACTCTTTTTATGCAAAGTGTGGCACTTTCTTGTTTTATGAGTCATGCTCTTGGTCCAGCACACTGAAAGTTAAAAAAGATTGGGAGTGAAGCCATAGCGCTTATAGTTCAACAGAACTGATAGATAGAGTCTTGGTTATACACATTCTCATGGGCTGGCCAAAGTAGGCAACAATCAATGTTCATCCTCTTTATCCATAGCCCATGTGTACAGAAGTGCTTTTACAAAACACAAATCCCCAACGTGTCTGAGAACAATGCTGGTAAAGAAAGAGAAATAATTTAGCACAGCTAAAGATGTCCATTTCTCTAGCAAGAGCCATAAGGCCTCTTAATATGGAGATCAATATTGAGATGTGAAGAACAAACAAAAACACTAAAACCTGTTACAAGTTTTAGAGCATGAACAAGACTAACTTGTGCAGGGCATTTCAAAGCACCTTTTCGTTAGCCAAGCCATCATAAAACTACAGCACTCACCTCGATCTTTATCAATAAACTCAAAAACTCAACAAAAAAGGTTCCCGGTCATCTCTACAAACAAGTTAAAAAAAAACATGTGAAGTTCTTCCTCACTGAGCTCTGCTTAATGGCCTCTGCCTGTTTGTCAATTATTCATGATGAACTCTAGTGCTTTTCTGCAGGGTGGTATTTTCCTAAAGTCAGATAAGAGAAATCCCCAGCTGCATCACACTAAGTAATGGCCAGAGCTCTGCCAAAAGTCACCTTAAAAACATGAACATGTAATGGATCTTAATGGTCATGTCCTGGCTTTAGTGACTCTGGGTTTGGATTATGTGGTGCACCAAATATAGAGACCTGGGCACTTTTCTGGCAGGTGCTGTGGGCCAAATTTAATGGATGGTTTTCTGTAAGTGCCCTCTGGGAATCTGGGTGGGGTTCCGCATTCATCATCAGCCATTAGAGCCCTGTAGACCCCCTCCCCCATCTAAAATCATATCAATGCCTCCTCTGAAAACGAGCTATGGTGCCCCAGTTGCCCTGAAGGACTGTAGCATGATTGAGGCTTGAGTAGGCACGTTCGACTGACTCATAAAAATTGGAAGGACACCTTAGGCACGGTGTGCACTGGAGCTCTGCAGATGGACTTAATGTGATGCAAATTATATACCAGTGCGAAACCCAGCACATTCCATGCTTTGGGCTGACAGACTATTCCGGACCTGCCAACCCTAAAGTGGAATAGTGTAAAGTATTCCTACAGAATGTTGTGGGATCTGACATGGTTCTATAGGGATGACATTTTCACTATGGTCACATTTTTTTTTTTCCAAAACATGAAGTTTATGATCATTTTTGGATTAAAATTTTCAGTGGATGAAATCCATAGCATCCCTAATAAATATAGTAGTATAGATTTTATCGCACATTCATGAACTCAATACATTCTCCATTTAGGAGAAGCAAGGGCACTGTGTCCTTTCCTGAGAAAAAGAATCAAGCTGAACATGACTAATGTCAAACTGAAAGGAAAGGAAGAACTTCCAGACGGTATAAAATAATATGTCAAAACAGCTCCACAACTGGCAAATCATACCAGATTCATGTTGCTTAGTTAATCTAAGGTTTATTTTTGAGGGGTGCTTTTTGCTTTTTTGCATATTTTTGAGTTATAATTCATAGCAGTGAACACTGCTGTTAAAGAGCAAATATACAAAATTCATAAAGTGGTGCTATTCTTTGTCTACCATCAATCACTGGCAACACTGTTTTCAGTAAAACACCTCTCCATGTTCTTTTCCAGCAGCATTACTGACATCAGTTTGGTCATGTAATGTGTTCAGGACTAGTTTAGGGCTTGGGACACCACATAAGATCATTTTTTTATTAATATTTGATTGGAATCAATGTGTCGAAGAACAACATGCATATGGTGAAAGCGTGGGACACCATCTGGTATCCAGCCGCCTCAGAAAACCCTTTTCATCCATTCAGTTCTACCCATCATCCTTTTTTCTCATTATCTCTAAATTAACACACCTACAGTGCTGCTTTAATGTTTGTGAACCCTTTAGAGTTTTCTAGATTTCTGCATAAATATCAACTTCAGATTTTCAAGTCCTAAAAGTAGATAAAGAGAACCCAATTAAACAAATGAGACAAAAATATTATACTTTCTCTTTTTTTAATGAATGAAAATGATCTAATATTTCATTAGCAGTTAATTTGAAGGTGAAATTAGTTAAGTGTTTTCAGTCAACAGAATGACTATCAGGTGTCGAGTGGCCACCCTGTTCTGTTAAAAGAACAAGGATCTATTAAAATCGGATCTTCAGAGTTCATCAGTTTATGGAAAGTGTATCATGGCACGAACAAAGGAGATTTCTGAGAGCAGAGAGTTGTTGATGCTCATCAGGCTGGAAAAGGTAACAAAGCAATCTTTAAAGAGTCTGGACTCCACCATTCCACAATCAGACAGATGGAGGAAATTCAAGATCATTGTTACCTTCTCCAGGAGAGGTTTACCAACAAAGATCACTCCAATAGCAAGGTGTGTAATAATCTGTGAGGTCACAAAGGAACCCAGGGTGAATTCTAAGCAATTAAAGGCCTCTCTCACATTGACTAATCTCATATTGTTAATCTTCATGAGTCCACCATCAGGAGAACACTGAACAACAATCGTGTGCATGGGAGGGTTGCAAGGAGAAAGCCACTCCTCTCCAAAAAGAACATTGCTACACACCTACAGTTTGCAAAAGATCACGTGGACAAGGCTATTGGAAAAATTTTGAGGACAGATGAGACCAAAATAGAACTTTTGTTTTAAATGAGAAGTGCTATGTTTGGAGAAAGGAAAACACTGCGTAAAAAGAACCTTATCCCATCTTTGAAACATGGAGGTGATAGTGTTATGGTTTGGTCCTGTTTTACTGGATCTGGGCCTGGACAGCTTGCCATCATTAATGAAACAATTAATTCTAAATTATACCAGATATTTCTAAAGGAAAATGTCAGAACATCTGTCTGTAAACTGAATCTCAGGAGAATGGAGTCGTTTAGTAAGACATCCAAAGAATGGTTAAAGAAGAATATAATTAATGTTTTGAAATGGCCAAGTCAACATCCTGACCTTAATCCAATAGAAATGTTATGTGAGCAACCCACTAACATCCCAGAGTTGAAGCTGTTCATTACAGAGGAATGGGTTAAAATTCCTGAAAGCCGATGTGTAGGACTGATCAACAGTTACCAGAAACTTTTAGTTGCAGCTATTGATGAACAAAAGGGTCTGAAAGCAAAAGTTTACATACAGATATGTAATATTGGATCATTTACATCAATAAATTAATGACCAACTAGAATATATTTGTCTAATTTTTTTATTTGGTTCTCTTTAAAGACCATGTAAAGTAAGTTCAGGGATTTGTTTCTAAACACCTTATACAGGTTAGAAATTAGTTGCTGTAAACTTTATATTACTGAATTATGGGGTTAAACTCTTAAACAACTTTATCATTTTTGAGTTCTGGATTTTTTTGGGCGGGTCAGAAACGGTGGCTCGATGACGTACTGGAGCCAAATAATTAGTATAATCAGTCCCCCAACACTACAACTTATAAAGATTTGGACTGCATTTGCATCAGTTATTAAACTTACTTCATGTCCAAGATGGCGGCGCACCCCTAGCACGCAGAAGCCACTCCGGATCCGAATGGTGCGATTTTGTTTCATGTTTCATTTTTGTTTTGTTTCATGTAGTCTTTCGTGGGTGTGATCCTCGATTTCCGATTTTAAGCAGTTTGGCTTGTCCATAAGTTAGACATTCGGTGAGTGGTTGAACATGATGACAGATATCCCATCCTGAAAAAACTCATTTCAGGGATGCCAATAAAAAAGCCACTTTTGCAAACACTGCAGCAAGCATCACTGTCATTACTTTTGACACTTCTACCAATCAGAATGCTCTCTCACTGTCTCGCTACATCTTTCTCACACTCTCTCTATCTCGATCATTCACGCGCACGCTCACTACAGGAATCAGGAAGCCGTTATCAATACACGAGAGCCGCCGGGAGCTTCCAGGAGAGGTGGGGTGTCTGCAATGAACATGTATACTTGGGCATGGTTTGGTGCGATTGGGCGTGGTTTTGTCATTTTCAGCAGACACGCCTGCAGCATCTCAGAGAATACTGCTTATTTTTTTCACAAGTGTGAAACCTAATGATATACACTTTGCGATGTTTTAATCATTCAAATTTGGCTGGTGTGTAATAACACATTTTTCTGTGGTGTGATAAACTCAGAAAGCATACAGTATTACTGCTTTACACTTACTTTAAATCCCTTTAGGAATTCTGATGATGTTTAGAAATCTGACGATGTTCAGAAGATTCTAAGGGGTTGACAAACTTTCAAGCACCACTGGACAGGTTTAGAGTGTGGAGCTGAGGGACTGTCTAGGAATGAACAAGTACAGCAGTGTTTGGGGTTCCTACAATGGCTTTTATTAGACCACCAAAGCTTCCATTCAGAAGCAGAATCCCTTAGTAACTGAAAGGCCCTTGCTAATTTTACCACATCTAAAGCCCTTTAAGTGTTTTTCTGAACCCCTCAAGCACTGAAACTCTGCCTCAGAACACAGGAATCATGAGAGGATATATGCACCTGGTTCGAGTTATAGTCAGCATTAGTGTTTTGATGGATTCACATGAATAACTGGCACAGTACAGAGCAAAGCAGGATTCAACAAGAGTAAGTAACCTAAAAAAGGCATAAAAACAGAAGCAGGAATGTTCAGCTTACAACATCTTGACCATTCTTACAACATACTTACAACTGTTGACATACAAGCTATTAATCAAAAATGGGAAAATGGTTTTCCAAGTTCATTCCCGGCTTACATTACATACATTTTTGGAGGTCATACCTTGATCAACCTTCTATACATTAAAATATATTCATGTGATGTGCAGAAGTTCTGGGGTTTGAAGAAAGATATCTGTCTAAATAATATGTTGAGCTTTTTACTGGCTTTTTATTTGATAAGTTCAGTACTCGCAATGGACCAAACAAGGGTTGGAGAAGACAGTCATGACAAACAGGAGACAATAATTTGTTTTATAGTTTTTAAGCGCACAATGTGCACACGCAAAGATTTCCATCTAAATTAAGACATAAGTAGATCGTCATTCATTTATGTTATGTAAACATCATTTGATCCAATGTTATGTGCAGACGAGGAGCGAGGCTTAGTGTCAACATTATGTTACAAACTTGGAGTGTGAGTCCAGTCAGAGTGTTCAGTATAGTTCTGCTGCTTGTTAAAAATAACTGAAACTGCACACATCGGTAAAGCTGATATACTGCCTTTACTCATCTTATGTCTTCTCATTTCTCCATATAAATTCAAGATAATGATGTTTGAACATCTTTCATTCCAATTGCATTGTGTAATTAATGTATAATTAGGCAGCGTATAAACATAGCTAGTGTTTCTACTGTTATTAGCTAACCCAATTCTAACTATATAGTAATTAAAAATAATGAGGAAAGTCCTTGCCAATTGATAAAGTGTGAATTTGATTGCATACGGTGTCCTACTGCAATTTCCTCCAAAGGATGTTACAACACTGCAGACAAGCCACTCTTTACCCAGCATGAAACATGAAACTCAACGAGTAAAGTTCTCATTAAAGCATACAACCCTGATCTTTATGACTAGCACAAGCTACAAAAGTCAGGAATGCACATGCAAGGCCAAACTATGCCAAAAAAAAAAATAAAGATATCTGGAAAAAAGTAACAAAGTATGTATACTGCAGTTCGTTACAGTTCTCAGCTGCTCATGTCTCCTTCTTTGGCTTGGTTGTGTTGTAAAGGAAAAATCACCCAGGTTCAAAGGTTACTTGGCAACTTTCCCCTGAAATTCTGTCCATTTTCATAAAATTATCGCAAACTTTATATGGAAATTGCAGAAGAAATCCATTCACGCAACAGTTTTGGTGTGTGACCATAGATCATTTTCCCACCGATATGGAAAATCACTTCCTGAAGCTTGATCTTTCTTGGAATATGCTCCTGGCCTTGATGCAAAAGACAAACAGTATGGAAAAATTGCGAAAAAAACCCCTATTCTTTTAGTCTCGGTCTTATTTCCTGCCCCTTCCAGAAGCTCTGAGAAAGACAAACTACTCCGATAACTATAACCTGGGTCATTAGCATGCCATCGTGAGAAGTTTACAGCTCTCTGCTGGAATTATGACTGCTCCAGTGACCATTCCAGAGGAGCTTTCACTGGGCCACCCAAAGTAAAATAAGAAAGAACATTTACTGTATATGAGATAAACACAAGCAAGATCAATTTTATAATATGTTGCACAGAGCAATTACTTTAGCCATACTGCTAAATTACCCAAGTCTGACAGTAAGCGAGATGAAAGGCAGGACTAAACGCCTCGGGAGGGAAAAAAAAAAAGGGAAACTGAATTCTTGAGCAGCAGCCTGAGAGAAAACAGAGAACCACAGTCTTTTTTTCCCTGCATGCTTTTTATTAAAACATTTTGGATTCTTTTCTACATATGATATCCAGCCAGAAGTCAAGTTTTTGCAGAGGATCTGGAGGGACTGAAGTGTTTCTATATAGCATGACCCTTTGCGTTAATGAACTTTCACAGCTTTGTCACCAGTACTTTATGGGTAGACCTCATAGCAAGAGTTGGCCAACAGAGGCCTTAAGGTCAGATAAGTTCTGGGCTGCCATTATTATCTGCACGGCCAGGAAACAGGAAAGCTTCCCTTGTTTGACCTTTGAAACTGGTCATGCTTGCTTGGGGCCTGAAGCAAATTAGGCAAATGCAATTTTGGCAGACTGAAAATGATCAGGACCTGGAGGCTGGATAAACGGTATAACTACATTTATTATGTTTTGTTCCCTGCAAGTTAGTTAAATAAATAGAAAGCAACTTTAGGACAGTTGGCAAGTACAGCTTGCTAGCTATGACTACCTGCCTATAAAACCTCCTCTATGTACAAAAACCTTCTTATACATAGGTCTTAATTTAAATTCCCTTAAATTGAAAGCTGTAATTCTATTTACAAGAGAAATAGTCTGCTCTGGTGTTTCTAGGAAATCCAGAGTTAACTGCTAAGCCACTGCAAACATTTCTTCATTGCAACAAGATGGAGAACTTGGCCTAATCACTATTCTTCCACCTATTTGCCAGTCCAATAACGTCCAACACAATGGCAATAATGTCGCTATTCCCAATAAATAGTGTGCAAAATTTCAGGCTTGTATCTGAATTGGTTTCTGAGATCTTGAGGCTTTAAAAGGGGCCACGGTCCTAATTTTACTGTAAAAATGAGTGCTAAAGAAAAAGTGGCCAATTTCCATAAGTCATTACTTTTTTCCCTAAGTCACTATTTCTTTTACCTTTTACTCATGCTAGACGAGTGAAACTGCCTGGGATTTTTGCCTTCTGACTTCTAAAATACACATGTAATGAATGTCAGACAAAATAAATATATAGGGGTTTTCAGACCAGATGAACCATTTCAAAGTTCTTAGAACTGTTGGAGGAAGTATCCCCTTTTACGTGTGCCTGCATTGCAGTACAATTGTAATTCTTAGACTTCTCATTTGAGGGACTTGTTTTTATCTTCTACTTCTACATCCATGCATGACATATGTGTACAATGAATGGTCGAGACGCAAGTGTAGTGATATTCTTCGAGTCGAGCATTCGTTTTTTTTTTTTTCTTAGTTAGTGTGCATTACAATAACAGGATAGAAACTTACAAAAATGTGCTTGCTAAAAATAAAATCCATGTGACAGCATGTACTGGTGAACAGAAGAGAGAAGCTGAAACCTAAGGTGGAGTGGTTGGAAAACTAAAGTGAAATAGAAAAAGAATAGGCTATAAGTTTAAACAGAAATACATCTGTGCTGCCAACAAATCCATATGGTGGACACGTAAACAAAGAGAAAGTGCAAGCACTGCAAGTTGCACTGAGAGACGCAGCGCGAGGGATGAATACATTACGTATTGTTCAAAATCCCTAAAATCGCTGAAAAAAAAAAACACTAATGGATTTTCAAATTGCCAGATAGTCTAAATAAAAAAATATTCGTATCTTCATACGGAACAGCCGAGTCCAGTTTGGCTGAAAGAAATCGGAATCGGGTACAACCTTAAATCCATGTAAAATGTTAGCCGTGTAAACAACAGCTCTTAACCTTAGCGTTAAAAATGGAAAAACACGAATAAATGGACAGACAGTGAAGTCCAGACTTTATTGAGCCTATATGCGACAGAGGAAATACAATGTGATTTTTATGTGGCTTTGATGCGTCACTTCGGCGTTCCTACTGGAGGCGTGAACGCAATCAGAAAAAAGGCTCTTGAAGGTGTGTAGTTCTTTGGCGGAGCTCCACAGAGGGCAGTTCCTCTCAACAAGTCCCTAGAACTGTTTAGTCCAAAAGCACCTTATAACAATAACTGGTGCAATGTCTACACACATTCATTACATGTCCAACTGATTATGAAGTAGCCTATATTTCGATATTTTTTTTACATAATCTAATTTGTTCTGGTCTTCAGTAAAACTGAGCATGTATAGCCTCTATTACTCAGAAAAGACTGCAGATACAAGCCTGATATTCTACACACTATTTCCTGGGAATAGTGATATTAATTCCCAAAAGTATAAAGCAAATCTGAGATGGTCAATTGCGAGTCAATATTGCGAGCTGTCAATATCCTACCCTGCATGACACGAAATGTGATCAAATTTCTGAATATAAAAAAACCCCCCAAAACTTTACACTTTGGTAAAAAAATGTCTTCAAAACTCTGCAATCTCTTCACCCCAGTTACAAAGAAATTGTGTTTACATGCTGTTTATGAGTATAATACATCTGCTTTATCCTGTGCAAAGACCACTGAGGACCCGTATCAACATGTTTTAACAGTGTCAGGAACGTTACCGTTGACCCAGCCCATTCATTTATGCTGCCTTACACACCCAACAGTCATTCACCAGTCATTAGAAAACAATCAGATAACATGGATCTTCTAACCAGAATTGTGTTTTCAGTTTACTTCAAATTTAGCAACTAAAGAACAGATACACATGTAGTCCTATACTGGGACATGCCACAAAAAATTTAAAAACACTAGCCACATATTCAGAGCTATTTAAAGAGACTAAGTGTTTAAATAAAACGAATAGCAGCAGGGAACCTTAAGTGAGTTGAAATGAACTAGACAAGACAAGTCACCATCTCAGAGGCAAGGAGAATAAAATGTGTGGTAGGTTCTGTTTTAGTATTCTGCTCTAGACTGTAATTACAGCAAAACAATTAGGCCTAGTTACCCAATTAAAACAGTGTCTAATAACACCCTTTATATGACTTCTGCAGAAGAGAAAGCCATTTATTTGAACCTGTACCAGACTTCTGCAGAAGAAAAAGCCCCACCTCCCGCACCTACTTGCAGCCACTTACTTGGAAAGCGATACACCTCCTGCTTTCCCAATGAGCTCCTCGTGATGCAGAACAGCTTCATTCCAAGGAATGTTTAGGAATTTCAGCAGCGTCCGCATCCATTTCTCTGGATGCAAAACGAGCTGCTCATAGTGCACTGGCAGGCACTTGTCAGCCGCCTCCAAACACTGAGTGTACATGGTCTCTATGGCCCGGTTCCACTTTGTGAGGCAGTCCCGGTAGCTGTTTAAGTCAAAGCCAGCGATGGTCACTTTGCGGGAGATCATGGAGTGGACGGAGGCTCTGCCGTCACGAATCATAAGGATAAATTTGGCACGTGGGAAGATCTTCGCCAAGTACGAAAGGGACTTGAGGGCAAACGGGTCCTTGTTGCACAGGTAAGTGGCTGGCTCACCATGCTTCACAATGATCTCCAGCAGAAAGGCCTGCATGGCTGAGTCTAGCACTTCATCTGTGACACCTGCTTCGTCCAGGCGCATTTTCTCACGTCCCGAGCGGCTCCACATCTGTTTCATGGCCAGGATGCGAGGGATAACGCGCGTCTCTTCACCGCAGCGGACATCTGGGTGTGCATCCAGCATGGCCCTCATGAGTGTGGTGCCACTGCGAGGCACGCCTCCGATGAAGATGAGCGGCATGTCCTTGTTGTAGACAAAGGGGGCACTGATGTTCTGTCCAGTGCGCAGTGTAGCATGCAGGCTGCCCAGCAGTGGCTGGCTTCGCTCCTCCCGATGGTGGCACTCCATTGCATGCCGACCCAGGTAAAAGACTGTTACGGAGCTGATGACCAAGCAGGCCACCAGCAAGTTTTGTTTCAGTTTGCCAATCATTTTAAGGCCAGAGAAGGAGCCAGGGATGGGCCTGTGCCAGACAGGGTGGGGTTGTATTTGGAGAAAGAGGAGGGGAAGGGTTAAGGATGACACCCGCTTTTCAGGACTCCCTGCTGAAGGACGGGCGAAGAACAGGATCTTCTCCGCGCGGCTCTCGTCGAGTTCCCAGCTCCATCGGGCCTGCAACAACAATCCAGAACAGAGCCTCATCACCTACTTTGATACGGAATTATGACATTATGTTCATGTTATTCACTGAACATGCTGCAAATAGAATGAATGACTGAAAAAGAAAGGAAGAGAAGGAGCATACAGAACTTCAACAAACTGAACAAGCAGAATTTAACAAAATCCGGATATCAGTTTGATATGACACATTCATCTCATCAGGTTTTTGATGTTTGGCTCCCATTCAAACCACAGCTTCTGCCTGTACTCCAGCACCACTTCAGAAACTCTCCGCCAGCAAAAAAAGATGCTTGAGCTAAATTCTTTCAACTGCTGACTGCTATACAGATTTTAAGGCCGAGTGGTAAATTGCACACAATAGGCAGCACATGTAAAAGTTTACCACACAGTGCTGGCTCGCACTCAATGGTTATGTTGTGAGGTTTTCTCCTGTGCTTTTCTTTGACCAAAGGGCCACACACTGCCCAGAGTTAACTCCATGCATAAATACACTTGTGGAAGTCGGGAAGAGGAGGCTGTAGTAGCATACAAAACAGTTGGACGTCTCAATTTCCCATAAATCTAATTAATTCTAAATTCTAAATAAATTTTTTTAATCCGTTGATTTTCATGACAAAGGATAAAGGACAAAGAATGACAATAGGCTTTTAAAAAAAAACAAAAAAAAAAAACAATCATGCCCTGAGAAGGTTCTCTTTTTAGGGAAAAATAAAACCCTACAATTAAAAGGATTTTAACTTAAACGTCTTTAGATGTCTTGGACATCTAAAGAACTGAGTATATGGTAACAAATGAAATGAAAGGTGATAAATTTAGGTTAGAGAGGTCCGTTGAAACTACAATACATTGTAGTCTTTCCAATGAGAAAAAGATCATCATCTATAACGGCTATGGCAAAACATAGATTTCTGTGAAATGAGGATAATTCTTTCCCTTTACCTTCCCACGTCTTCATCACAATCCCTAGCTCTAAAATATGTTTTATTGTATCAGTACTCTCCTGTGTTTTTTTTCTGAATAAAAAATGGGAGGCTAGAGGTCAGAATTATGTGCCTGAATGACTACAGACTCGTTGCCCTGACATCCATAGTCATGAAATACTTTAAAAGACTTATCCTGGCCTTTCTTAAACCAATCACAGACCCCTTTTGGACCCTCTACAGTTCTCCTACAGAACCAAACACTCAATATACAATACTTTACCTCAGCCTCTACTACACACTACAGCACTTGGACACACCCAGCAACAATTTCAGGGCTTTGTTTGTGGAATTCTGTTTGGCCTTCAGTATTATCCTCCCTGATCCTAGGCACACCAGTCTGCTAGAGCTGCAGGCAGCCCGCCCCATCTGCGAGTGGATTACAGACTTCCTGACCAACAGGAAGTAACAGGTCCGGCTCGGCACCTATAAGTCTGTTTACCTCACCACCAACAATGGAGCTCCACAGGGTTTTGTTCTATCCCCATATCTGTACTCTCTGTACACCAATGACTGCTCCTCCACCCACTCCTCCATCAACCTGGTCAAGTTGCTGATGACACCACAGTCCTCATCAAGGACAATGAGTTGGCCTAGAGAAACACTGTGTCACAGTTGGCAGCATGGGGTACAGAACACAACCTGGAACTCAATGTCAACAAGACAGTGGAGATGGTCATGGACTTCTAGAAACACCCAACTTCACATCCCCAAAACTACTCATCAAAGATGTTCTTCCTCAGACTGTTATGTAAGAACATCATTTACTCAAAGGTCCACACCCAGTTCTACAGAGCTGCCATCGAGGGTGTCCTCATCTCTTCAATCACTGTGTAGTACCTGGCATCTTCTGTCCACACCAAAGACAGACTGGAACACAACGTGAAACAGCCAGCTGGCTCACACGGTGCCTGTGAGTGTTCTGCCCGGTTGCAGGGCCAGGACACAGGCAAGTGAGATTTTGGTGGACGCATTACACCCGGCTCACTGCCTCAACAGAGAACTTCCATCCGGCTGCAGGTACTGGTCCAAGAGGATCAGCACCATCAGGCACCTGAACAATTTTTCCTTAAGGCCATCACGCTCCTCAAGAACCCATCCTAGGTCCCACCTCAACTCCTTTTCCCCAACCAAAACAACCCCCTACTATGGACCCAACCATGTTTCCAGTACTGTGCAATACATAGCATAATGCAGCATACATTATTACTTAATTTGCATAAATATTCTGATACTTAATTTGCATGTATAATTATTTATGGATATTTTATTTTATTATGTTTCTCCTTTTACTCACACTTTTACTTAATTTTAGAGTGCTCTTCTATGTTTATTCTGATTGTTTTCACTGTACCACCAAGTCAAATACCTGTGTGCATTGTACATTGGGCAAATAAAGCGATTTGGATTCTGAGGGAAGGATATCCAGAAAGACTGTATTAACCAGAACAGATAATTTAATATATATCCATTTGAAAACTTGGTAATTTCTTACCCAGTATGTTGTTAATCTTAACTCACAAGCAAACTGTCACTCTGATACACCAAAAAATGCCAAGCTTTCCACGGGCAGCTGGAATGCAGCCAGCAACATATTGGGAAATTTTATGATTCTAGAAGAATCTACAAAACCGGTTTTGTCAAAAGAGTTTGAAGCATCTTAAATGAGATGTCTGGGAGAGACATCAATTTTATTACTGCGCCTCAAACCAGCAAACAAAAGCAGTCCATATTTCTAGATCCCCTTTAATAAGACTACAATATATGTAGCTTCTACTAGACAAGACACCTTTGTCTTTCGTCCTGTCTCAAGGGGAAATATGCTGAGCAAGATATAAGTTCATGAGCTAACAGATGTAATGACAGATGCAAGCGGATTATCATTAGGCGCTTTAATCAGATCAATAGAACACTTACCTAAGCAACATATATGAAGAGTATGGAAAAGAATATCCCACATGACCTGACTGAGCAATTTCTGGTGCCCCACAGTGAGGAAGATGGTGCGAAAAGCAAAGAAGAACCCAGCAATTAAAGTTTTAGAATTGCACAGTTTAGTGGATTCTTAGGGTCATCACATTTTAAAATCAACTACTAAAGGAAAGGTAGATGCCACCTAAATAACTAGGTCTGTGGACGTTTCACAAGACCTTCCTGAAAACAAACCACAAAATACAGAGACTGAACTTTGAGACTTGTGCCATGATCAGGTATGATCAAACAGGCCTGCACATCATCGGCAAGTTGATACAAGTAAAAAGCACTCAGTATAAAAGATGGCAGTAGATAGTAGTAATAGTTACTGGATGTTAGAGGAAAAGGCTCTGTGCTGCAATTCTCAGCAGGGGAGTCTTCACCACATTTTAACTGTAGAGGTGCTGGTCATGTTGAAACCAGTGTTTTGTTGCAAAACTGCAGTATTTAAAAAAAAAAACTTCCGTTTAAAAAAATGATGTGTTAAAGTAAACCCCTACAGTGTCTCCATATGTTTAAGATCAGAAATATGACTCATGACATGTGCTGCTCATTTTCATGAAAGTTGCCAAGTGTTCTGGAGTTGACTGTGCAATACTTGGAAAGACTCCAGCCTCAGTGCTAAATCTTACTATGTTTTTGAGGCTAACAGGCTGATCTGAAGGAATGCATCTTCAGACTTACCCTTTTTACATGATAAGGATGATAAAGGCTTTTGAATTGTCATAATAGCTGTAATGATTTAAACGATAAGCTTTGTGTTCTCTCCCGGTCAAAATGACTCATTTGACCTTTTTTTTGCAGGGCAACAGTATATGGGACTGGGGGACGTGGACAGGGCTTTCAGGCATGATCAGTTAATATCGGAGTGTCTAAATCCCAGTTCAAATCATTCCAGATTCGCATGAAGACTCATCTGCCCTTTAATTGAGGAGCTGCTCTTATGGTATATTTTTAGTGGTAATTCGTATTACTAATGTTCTCCGATGTTAAACTGCAGTGCTCCTGTGCCAAATGCGTAAACACTGGCAAGTGCGCTAATGCAACGTAATGTAAAAAAAATATATAATAGGTGTAGCTGTCACAGGATATTGTGGCACTGTAAAATTGTGTACTGATGATTCATTCATTATATCCCACAAATCTAGAAGGAAGAAACCTCTTTCCATCAAAGCTGCTGAAGGAAAAGATATCTATCTATCTATCTATAAAACAGTATATAAGTATACAAGTAATTAAGCCTTTTATTGCATTATTTTGAGTGGTTAGTAAAAATCTTCACACACTCATATTTATCCTCATCTTTGTTCATCATACAACACTGTGATCAGTACTTAAAACTGACACTGATATCTGAGTTACTTACATACTTACAAACTGACACTAACACTTATATCAAACAGCAGGCTCGACTGGCATTCACAAAAAGTCAGGGAACTGGTGGAGTTAGATATGAGGACATCAAGTACGATATGTACACTAAACATGATGATATGCTGGAAGAAACTAATTTGTTTTCGTGTGCCATTTTACAAACATTAGGAGTTAGTGCAATCTATCAGGAACACCCACTCTTCACACTGCTACTGACATCTTAGCGACTGTCACTGGCCACTAATGAAAAAATGAAAAAGCTGAGAACAACACTGCTGCTGCTGTCTATCCTAAGTGAGAAAGAGAGAGAACACAGAGAAAGATGGCAACAATGTCAGAATCCCATGCTCATTATGTTTTGGGGTTGTTGGTTTTTTTCCTTTTGAAGGTGTTTATTGGGTTTGGCTCAGTGTCAGATAGACTTTTTTCCTCCTAAATAACATCAGCAGAGCACATAAAACACTTAGGACAGGTGAGACATAAAGCCATTCATGGACCTTGCGGACATGAGAAAGCCTGGGTTTGATGGAGAGAGACCTTGAAGTGGAGAGATCTTAGCCACTGGATATTCATCCTGGAAGGAATAAAAATAATAATTCACATTCCAAAATCATGATTGTATAAATCACGTTGGATCAGAAACAGCAGGTCCTTGGCTGGAGTGATGACAGATTGACCGAAAAGCCCCTTCTCAAAGCAACACACTTGTGCAAATTAATGCTAAATCCAAGCAGAGGTAATAAGTTGCAGAACAAACAATATACAAAATAAGTCCAATGAGTGATCATGAAGGAAAACTAAAGCAGGTATTTTGAGAAGAGACACTGCAGGGAAATTTAAATGAAATCCAATTTGAATCAAACATGCCATACCTATTCTCAGACTAAGTCCATATCCTTATGTAGATTCAATTCTATCTGAGAGGAACCCAGGAGGCCTTGTAACTGATTTACTACTGTGGTCAAGCAATGTTTGCTCTCACATTTCATCTTGGTGAAACTGAAATCAAGAAAGTGTTGGTATTAAATTAACAGCGCTTCTTCACTTCTGTTACGGATATCCTCCATTGGATTTGCCATTGATCTGTTTGGTAATTCTCTATGGGCCTGTGCGGCAAGCAGACCACATCAACACTTAATAATGAGTGCTTCAGGCAGACTTGATAGGCAACACGTGAAGGGTCACTCGGTCTGTTTTACAAAAATGGGAGGGGAGAATGGGGAAATTCTGACTCAGCTCTAAAGTGCAAAGACCACGATCACAAACACTATGCTTCATATGAATCATTTTTGGAATTGGAGGCCAACAGGAGATCTTCTGATAAATCCTTGACTAATTTCTGGGGAAAAAAAAAAAAGACTTCTCCAGTCTTGTAGTTTTTCAGTAAGACCACTAACACTGGTATATTCTCCTGAAACACACTGAACACTTCTTTGAAGGCCCTACTGTTAGCAAGGGGAAAATATTTCATGGTTCTAAAATATGATTGGACAGAAGATGTTGATGAATTTCAGCAACTCTAACAGTAATTCCAGCCGTAAATGATATTGTTATAATGTTCTAATACATTGTTGTTTCTATAGCCACAGCTAATTCACAGGGACTTGTACAGCGGGCATGCCCAATAATCTACATCTTAATAATAAACAATTTGTTATTTTACAAAAAAATAATAAAAACCACATATCGCTGATATGGTTAAGAAGTTTTCTTTAAGTAGACGTCACGGGGAAAGTCTTCAGGACTTCCATTTCTCTGCAGTACAACAATCTGCATTTTTCTTTTTATTTTCTTGTTAAGTTTATAAGAGAGAAAAAAAAAGAAGAGATAATAGTGAGAGAACATCTGGTTATAGCTGTTATATAAAGTGATAACAAGAACTAACTTGTCTCATGAAACTAACTTGCTAATGTTATGCAATATCTAACTATAAATATTTAAAAATCATGACATTATTAATTATTATTGGATAAAAATAGATTGGCAAAGTTGGCAAATCTCTGTGATATAAGAGCAATAAACACTCCAGGACATGCTATACATGAATATAATCCACTTTGGGGTGGCTCCACCCCATCTTGGATTATTCTCCTATAACAGCACACAATGTCACGTGTTTAATTCTTTACTTATATCACTGAATGGCAATGGCATGGGTGCCAACTCAAATATTACTCTCATTGTCACTTGGAGTGAGGCATTAATTGTAAGAAAGAACATTATCAAGACAATACAATCATTGAGTTATATCCTGAGCTATAACCTCAGAGGATTTCTGACTCAGCTCTGACCCCACACACACACACACACACACACACACACACGCACACACACACACACACACACACACACACGCACACACACACACACACACACACACACACATCCACAAGATCATCAACTCGTTCCATCTACGATCACAAATTTTGTTAATATTTGTGTCTTTTGTCCTGACAGGCAGAGAAGATAAAGAAGAAGAGAGGCACGTTGTTTGGAACGTTCCACGTGGCTCACAGCTCCTCACTAGATGACGTCGATCACAAAATCTTGTCAGCCAAGTAAGTCTGTAACAGATGAACGCATTATATGAGCTATGCCTACCCAATCAACATAAAATTATTTTGTTATTGAATTATTTTAATTATTGAAACTCTCAAAAGCATAACCTCACATCTACCCTCAGATAGATTCTCGCCTCTTCTTTGTTTCGATTGGCCATCTGACTGAACCAGCCATGATCATTTCTGTATTTAGATACAGTTATATACAATGTGATTTAGCAAAAGAAAATACTGACGCTGTTACATGCACTGTTTCCATATCGTTCTCTCTCTCTGTCCCCCTCAGACAGGCTTTAGGGGAGGTGACGGCGGCTCTGAGGGAGAAGCTGCATCGCTGGCAGCAGATCGAGTCTCTCACAGGTTTGAGCATCGTGAATAACCCGGGCCTGTCGTTTCTGGCATCGGCTCTCAACCTGGACCCCGCCTGTCTGGGGATCCGGACTGCCCCTCCACAGCACCTGCTGCTTTCTGACGATCTGGATGACATGGACGAGGACATACTGTCCCCTGGAACCCTGCGCTGTGAGTTCACCCATCACCACACACATACACACTCTTGCACTGAATGAAAATCTGACAAAGCTTCCTTCAGCAGAGCTTGAATGACTGCTTCTATGCTGTTAGTAGAGAAAAGTGGACTTCATGAAGCTCTGTTCTAACTGCCTGATATTTACAGATGCCGCCTGGCAGATGGATCGGCGGGTGAGCGACCTTTGGCCTATGGCCTCAGAGAGCCTGTGGAAACATTCTGGTTGGCATCACCTCCTCATTATCTCTGCCGATCCCAGCGGCTTTGTCCGTATCCCTCCTAACGCCCTTTCATTCCCTTTCTTCCCGTCTCTGTGGAATGTGCACTACTAACCCCTAAGCCAGCTGCAGCAAATTAAAATCCACATTCTTTCTTTTTCATTAAAGGGATTTAAATGCGTCCTGAAGTGCAGAACTGTGGGATCACTGCTCACTGACTCAGACATAGCTAGCTTGGCATAGCTTCAGGTTTAAAGTCTTAGCATTTGCATGTTTTGAGTCCGACCTTTCCAGCCATGCTTCCAAACACTTTCCATGTTTTTTTCCTACAGGCTTGGTGGAAGCTGCATCAGGTCCACCAGAAATAAACGTTCCGAAGTTCCGAAGGACTCAGACTAGGGCTCGGCAATATAACCAAAACTTTCATGCATTCATATTCAACATGTGAATTATCCTGGGCAGGGTTGAGTCGGATCTGGAGTCTGTGCCCGGATCACCGTCAGTGAGATAGGAATAGACCCTGGACAGTACACCAGTCCGCCACAACACACACAACCATACACTCATTCAGCACCCTAGCACCTAGGCAGTATAGAAACGATAACGAATTAGAAAGAACATGTTAATATAAATTTTGCAGACAGAGCTGCTGTTATAAACAATCATCTAAACCTCCTGACCAGTTAGAATCAAGCATTTAGCAGCATAATTGCACTTATAATACCTCCATCAGTGCTTGCATAAATTTGGATAAAAAATCTCTACAATCAACAGAAAATGTTTGTTTCTATGAGCAACAAGTGAGATTTCGTAAAACATCACACATCCTCTTAAAGGTTTAAAGCAATCAGAGTTCCCTTCCCTAAGTTTGCTTGTCCATGAAAGACATGATATTTGAAAATCTCTGTTGGTTGAGAAATTTTTAGAACTGTCTCATGTACCGCATGCAACAACCCATAGTTAGTTCATACGGCGAAGGACGTTAAATGTGCACGTTTTTTACAGAAATGAAACTCAGAATAATTCAGTTTTAAAGAGGTCCTTCAGTGTCACTATTGCCTCACATCCTGATGGGAAGGCTTCTGTTCAGGCCGGACATTACGCACCTTTCGCGCCTGTGTCATTTAGCGATTTCTTCCCCCCTCAGACGTTCAAGCCGTGCTATGTAGAATCGAGCCTGATCCTATGAATGATTTACTTTGTTTAATCCGGCTGTTTGCTCTCTGTGTGGTCTGAGAGTCCATACTCCTATAAACAAAACAGGCAGTGGAAGGCAGCACGTGCATCATTCATTTGAATGATCTCATTAATTGCTTGAAGTGTTGGCAAGTGCTCACAGACGAGTGAATCCTGTCATCCTCTCAGTGCTACACCAACTAACAACTCTGAAGGACTATAATAAATAAATGAATAAATAAAAGAATGTGCATTTTATGATCCATTCGGTTTATCTATGTAAGGCCAGAACAAATCATTTCCAAGACCTGTTTCATTTCCATTAAAGGTGTGAACGCTATGCATAAGCTGAAATAGTCTGACCACGAACAGTTTGATTTTAGCCAAAAACCTGATCAACCTGATATGAAAATGCCTTCATTATTTTTCCTTTTTTCAGCATCTAACACATCTGACACAGCCTTGGGAATGTATTAGTGCGTGTGTGTTTATATGTACACCTTTTATATCCACTGAACTCTCTGTAATTCACTAATATGATCTTTTCATTATTGTGCTATGTTGCTGTCATACTAAAAGTTTTAGCACCCAGCTCTTGGCACGTCCCGTTCATCAGCTTTCTTCCTTCTGAAACATTATCTGCAGAGTTTAACACAAAACAACTTTAGCTTGTATCTCGTCACCAGCACGGTAGCTATTATTATTAATAGCAAAATTGATACACTTGATTCGTCAGCTGTTCATTTCGGTTTGGTTTTACACTATGTAATTAAACGGACCAAAAAACATCGTTTGAGGGGTCCGTGTGAAATTTAAGGTGAATAAACCTTTGCCAAGCGCACACACACAAAAAAAAACACCCAAGCATGCAAAAAATAATTCAATAAATGTATAAATAACTGGTTTTAAAAAAAATATGCACCGCATCCAGTATTTATTTTAACATGTTGTTTGTGACAAAACAAATGAACCAAAAGAGAGCACTGATATAACATTATATTATATATATTATATCAATATATTAACATATATAACTGATGATACTAAACTAACACCAGCAGGAGGCGATAGTTACTGTACATTATGCAGAATCAGAAACACCTGGTGCATTAATTTGATTTAGACTGTGACTTTTTACTGTACCATAAAGAAAAACCCGTTAACATTGTGTTTGTTGCTCTCAACAGCCTCCAGCGTGATGCCGGTGCGGCCACAGCACGTTGAACCAGCGCTGAGCTCTCAGAGGTTGGTAGAGGGCACTGAGGGTGAAGTGGTGCCCCTGCACACCCCCCGGCCCGCCAGACGCCCGCACACACGACAGGCTCGCAGCCACTCCATAGGCCAGCTGGAGTTCCTACCTGTACCTTCTCTGTCCTTTTCTCTCCCTCATGCCTCCATCACTTCTCCTGTCCTGCCGTTGCTCTCTTCTTCCTCTGGCTCTCGTTTCGCTGGCCTGCTCTACCGCTCATCTTACTGCCACTCTGTGGAGGCGGTGCTCGGCCTCCCGCGCATGGGGTTCACTGTCGCACGGCAACACCGGCGCGCTGAGAGCAGCGGGTATCTCCTACTTTCGCAGCAGGGTGCAGCTAACCGCTCAAGTGTGACTCATAACTAGCACTGAGATTGAAGCTAAATGCTGTTAAGCTCGATGCTCTGAAGTGGCATTAACACTCAGAGATCTGCATGTGTGTTTACGTAAAGAGATTAAAACTTCAGTAGGGTTTTTTCTTTTTTTAAAAACAAACGATTCTTGGTAATGGTCTGGCTTCTCATCTCTCAATAAATCAGTTTTCATCCCCATAGCGAAAAAATAATTGTCTTGGCATTTACATGGTGATTAAACTAACAGGCCTCCTTACAGGCTCGTAATACACCACTTTAACCCATTTAAACTCATTTAAAGAGAACAATTGCTCTTCCATTTCAGCTAGGAATGAATGTCTGTTATAGAAAAAAATTAATACTTTGTACAGTTCCACTGTCCGTCTCATTGGTACTCAGCCACACCACTTGTCGTTTGCGTGTTGTCAGTGCTTGTTGCACCTTGTGTTGGTGTAAAACACCTACTCGTATTGAAAACGAATATCTTCTGCCTGTTTTGCTGCACCGCATTGCTAGCATTGGCTGTCTGAAAGTCAGAGGCGTCAGACTGAGTCACATGTTGACTTGCCATTTGCCACCGTCAGATTCATCCATAAAGGTGTGAGGGAAAGCAGCACAATGGGTATGAAGTGTTTACATTAACATACACTTACCATAGACGTCTCCAAATCACCAAAAGTTGCTTAATGCTTTGTTGTTTCACTTTCTCAGTCTCTCTGCTAAAGCTTCTTATTCTAAAAATCCTACTTACTTAGCTCCTGCTATGAGAAGACTTGATTTTGTTTTTAACCTGTTTGTCTCTTGAATATCAAGTTTTTGTCTCAAGGATCGCAGGAAGGAAGTTAATAAGAATGTCAAATTTACACAATTTTACCCCAATCTTGCCCCAATGAGCAAACAACAGAAGTCAGAGAGATTAGTCTTGTCCAAAAAAATGTTTTGGATATATATTTTAAATGCTAAAATATTCATACACTTCCTTTAAATGATAGTGTTTAGCTAAACGTATTAAAAAAGATTAAATAAAACAAAAAGTAGGTTCAGTATTTACTCATTTTAGTTCAGAGTGGACCTCACAGCAAGAAGGTCCTGGGTTCGATCCCCGGGTCACCCAGGGTGCCTTTCTGTGCGGAGTTTGCATGTTCTC
>JAQQZR010000003.1:16742583-16756761 GCA_030068235.1 Notoglanidium macrostoma | reverse complement strand
CACACACACACACACACACACACACACACACGCACACACACACACACACCCACACCCACCACACCACTAAATATCTCAATGATTCTCCTGCCATCACTGTCTTGAATCATACCCCTGGTTTTAGTTTTATCAACAAAAGCTAGCCATTACAAACTGTGGGTTCAACCACATTTTATTCTTAACCATCAGCCCAGGCACAACTATAAATACATCAGAAGTGTTACATATTGCTCCTTATCTTATCTAGATGCATTAAACAACGTAGAACATGGTACCTTTCATATGAGCCCGTCCATTTTTCAAGTGATATTGGAAGAAAATTGACCGTTTCTTGTTGTCCCCTTGTGCCCTACTAGATTGACTGTTTATACATTTAACAGCTCTGAATGTCTACTCTTGGTTTGAGTCCTGGTTTTCACCTGTGAAGACTA
This sequence comes from Notoglanidium macrostoma, assembly GCA_030068235.1. Lineage (NCBI taxonomy): Eukaryota > Metazoa > Chordata > Actinopteri > Siluriformes > Auchenoglanididae > Notoglanidium > Notoglanidium macrostoma. Next base: position 16,756,330 of record JAQQZR010000003.1, on the reverse strand, counting down.
CATTTGTTGGATAAAAAGGATAAACCAAGATGAATACCAGAGAGCTGTGTATGGGAGAAAAGCTAGCCATTTTGAAGCTGAGAAAAGGAGGATAATCAATCAGTGTCATACAATTTAAAATGTCCTAAAAAATAAAAAAGAAAGAACCACTGGCATACTGACAAACAGGCACTGAACGGGTCAGCCAAGGAAAACAACAGCAGTTGATAATAAAAACATTGCGAGAGCTGTGAGGGAAACCCCCAAAACAGCATTAAGTGACATCACCAAAAACCTCCACAAAGACAGGGGGTGAAGGTATCACAATTCCAACTATTCAAAAAGACTTCAAGAGCAGAAATATAGAGGCCATACCACAAGAAGCAAACCACTCCTCAGTAGTAAGAATAACAAGGCCAATTTCAATGGCAAAGAAATACAGAAATGACCTTCAACATTTCTGAAACCAAGATTAACCTCTACCGAAGTGAGGAGAAAGAAAGGATCTGCTTATGATCCAAAACATATGAGTTTGTCAGTCATTTATGGTGGAGTTAATGTCATGTGTTCATGTCAAATGTTCAGACATACAATGCTGTAACAAGAGTTCACCCAATTAAAAAATAAATAAATAAACAAAAAAAACACGGCCCCAAAACACGGCGTTCTGCTTTTCTAAAAACTAAAACTGAAATATTGTAATAATTTAATATACAATAGCATGTTCAGGACCCGCTTAGTTAAAATTTATTCCAGATGTTGGTTGGACTTGTCCATTGGTGGTTAGAGAAAAGACTAGCAGCTTTGTTTAATTACAATCGAGGCATTCCATAATGCTACAATGTCAAGGATCATAAACAACTCCGCTTGGTGCCATATGTCTAAGCATGATGATATGACATATCATCATGTCAGATATGTTATTTCTCCAGTCATGACACACTTATTGACATAAATTATTGTAGTATGTCATGTCAATAAAAATCCTTATTATATTCATTATATATATATATATATATATATATATATCCAGTGATCCAAACAGTGTGTAATGAGTAAGGAATAAATCATGAAATAGAAAATAATTGATGACAAGTGGTGTGATACAGCATGTGCATTGTATTATTCCTCTTATACAACAGCAATTTGCCAGAAGTTAAATTGTTAAATAATTATAAATGAGACATCATTACTTTTATCAGTTTATAGTTAAATTTAAGGTCCACAGTACAAGTTATAGTCTGTTATCACTTGCATTATAGCAGGAATGAACAGTCTTTTCCTCACCGCCTCTTAGAAGTCAATAACACAGGAAAAAAAAAACACAGTTGTGAGGTTACAGACATAATGGGAAAGCATAAAGTCCTCTCTTCCGAAGACTTTCCTGTCGCAGAAGACTTACCATTGCAGAGCACGACACCCGAACCCCCGTAATTTTAAATAAATATCTCTTTACAGAAAACTTCACCATATCATTAACAATTAAACAACTTTCATTGTTAAATAATAGCAAGATTATCATTAGTTTAAGATTTCGTGGCAAGTGCTCCACAAAACTCCCTGTGAACTAGCTATTACTATAGAAGCAAAAATGTATTAGAACAAGAAAATTAATACATTTGAATTGACAGTCAGAAAAATTAACACCTACTGATCACTCAGATTTGAGCATTCAACAGCACTGTGGTATAATTTAAACACACATCATCTTTAACTGAACAACTGATCATCATCGTCACAGACATTTCCACATACGCATGTACTCTTTATCAACGCCGTCAACATGAGCTAATGATTCCCATAGGGGCTAGAAACCTGTAAACCAAAACATATCAATCAGCCCTGCCTTCCAGCAGCCTCATGACCTGGTCAGCACAGCCATCTTTAATGGGAAAATATTGATTGACTGGCCAGGCCAGGAAAAAATGACCTAATCAGAATAAATCACCTATATATAATGATCAACAAAGTCCCTAAATAGGAATTAAGATTTTAAAAATCTAGAAAATGCTGACACTTTTAACCAGAACACTCTAAGATGAAAACATGGCTTGTTCAGCATTACTTTTGGTCTGGACTTACAGACTGCCTCTGTAAACTGAGGAATAAAAGAGACATTGGGCTCGACTGGCAGGGACGTGGTGGAGCTTAGATGTGAGGACATCAGGGACAACATGTACAGTAAACATGATGATATCTGGGAACAAAGTAAACTGGTTACCTATGCTTTTTACAAACATTAAGAGTTAATCCAGTCTATCAAGATTAACAGCCACTCTTCCAGAACACTGATATTGACATCTTAGTGATTGTCACTGGCCAGTAATGAAAACCGTAATGAACAACACAGCTGCTGCTGCCTATAACAAGAGGAACAAGAGGAAGCCCTGAGAAAGACAGCAACAATATCATACACTCACACTCATTTTGTCTTAGCCCCTTTATAATATGTTTATTGGGTTTGGCTCGATGTCAGGTCCAGCATTTTTTTTTTTTTAATAAAAGTAATATCACCAGAACATATCAAACACTTTGAATAGGTGAGACATAAAGCCATTCACATGTCTTGCAGATATGAGAAATGAAAAATTGAAAGAAATCTTCAGACATTGAGCTAAAACGAGCTGACAGATGAATATTTAGGCTACGCTGATGGGTCCAAATAGGAACAAATAGCTGACAAAACACATTTAGTCACATAACTTATAGAGCAGATACACAGTGACATTGACATTTCGCAACAGGTTTGAAGTCCACATTTCTGAGCTCTGTACAAACAAATGTAACTAAGTAATCTCAACAAAGCACAGACTTTTGGTGAAATTACCGTCATTTGCTCAACAGCGATCTGAAAGAAATTTCTGATTCAAGCCAGTCGATAATTTCAACCAGAAGACTGAAGCCTGTTATAATGCTGAATAATAAAGCACATTCAATAATAAACACGCAAGTAAGGCACTCCTGCAAAAAAAAAAAAAACCCAAAAAAATTTAAAAATATTTATTTTCACAAGTTAAAATTCCAATGATAAAAAGCTCACAAACCAAATTCAGCCAAGTTTTATTTTATTAGCATATTAGCCTACTTAAATCAATCAATGGTACTTAAGAAAAAATAATTTACGTTGAAGGAGTTCAGCGAACAAAATCGTTGGGAAATTAGAGATTCTCCAATCTCACTTTATCATTATCAATACAGTACAGCGATTACAGCTCTGGGTATTAGCTAATACCAATTCAATACTTTTTTAAATATCCTATCATAAAAATGTTATTTGTGTCTAGCCGATTATGCTCAGTCTTCAAACTGATACATTTCTAAAGTCATTTTGTTATTTCACCAAAGACAATCATGACAGTAAAATGTTTCGATTGAACGACAGTTTGAGTGTCAGAACGAGACATGGTGTTGATTGAATACAGAGGCAGAATGGTGGGCGGCATAGTGTTACCACTTCACAGCTCCAGGGTCTCCGGTTCAAACGCAAGCTCGGGTTACTGCCTGTGTGGAGTTTCTGTGTATGCTCTGTGCATGTTCCTGTGTCTGCGTGGGTTTCTTCCAGGTTGTCCGGTTTCCTCTCAGCTCCCTTAAATAAAACATATCTGTAGGTGGCTATGATAACGTGCACCTAGCTGTGAATGTACAGTATGTGTTAACGTGTGCCCTGTGAAGGACTGGTTTATCTCCGCATTGCGCCCAGCGTTTCTGGGACAAGCTTAGGATCCACCATGACCCTGACTAGGATAAAGTGCTTACAGAAGATGAATGAATGAATGAATGATTAAATACACGAGTCTGTAGAAAAGTCCAAAACTGCACAACTGAACACACAAATGCGATGAATGTCCGTACCCATGTTTATTTTTCAAATACACTGCCAACTAAGAAAAAATACTCTGTCGACCTATTCGTCATCTGACTCACAGACTGGTTAAGAAGGTTGTGAATGGATTAAAGCTGTTTAATAGCAGCAAATTCATATTGCAGCCAGAATATAAACATGGCAGAGTTGAAATGAGTTGAGAGCTGCTACAGGAACACAGTATGTTCAGATGGAAGCAAGAAATATCTGTGAAAATCACAATGTCACCTAGATATCATGGAGAGAACATCTTTAAGCAAGATTTTTTTTTTACCAGACTCCAAAGCATGATTCAACTCACAGACACACTAAAAAAGCACAGCTATGTTGATTGCGTCAAGAAAACTGATGGAGACTGTAGTTAAAGCAAAAGAAACAGAATATATCTCCAGCTCCATGCATGTATTTTTTTTCATTTTCATAGGTTTGATAGTAAAATGAGCTGGTTTTATTATTCCCTGTGATTTGTGTAAGCCCAGAGTTATTTACACAAGGACCGGAGACCACAACAAAGGTGATGGAGTGGTGATTTTGAGTGCATTTCACTACAACTCGACGTTCAGTCCACACTGACAGACTGCTGTAACAGCCTCCTGCACGCGCTTGGAGCGCCAATCCTCCCGCACGTGCACGCTCGAGCAACTGATCGCGACAACAAGCAACTAAAAACAAAACATCAACAGGAGGAAAAAACCCCGGAGGAGGTTTGGAGCCCAAGTTGCATCCGCACCAGCAAAGGAAACACGAAAGGAGCTTTCACGTCGCACCGTTCGAGTCTGATAATGAACTGTAACCCACCTAAAGCAGAAGATCCCACTGCAGAGACAGTTAGATGTTCAGAAACCAGATCTGAGCCATAAAACGCCGACAGTCGCGCTTTCCATCCGTTCACCGCTCCTCCAGGCGCAGGAAAAACGCGACACTGCAAATCCTCTCCGCTCTCACCATAACCGTATCCCTCAGAATGCGCGTCATATTGGCTGGGTTGCCAGATCGTCCATACCTTTTGACAGAATATTAACAGTCAAACGGTTAAAACTATTTTAACAAACAAATGCATCAACCTGAAGACTTAAGTACAACTCCAGTTAACATATTTTGAGTGATACATTGCACAGGCACTTTTAAATCTTACCAGGATCTGCTGTTTAAAACACATGCGCTACAATAATGAGGGTTTACACACAACCCGCCAACCCAGATCATGCAGGGTGAGAATTGCCCGACACAAAAATCTGATTGGATCACAGATCGCTGACCGTGTTTGTCTCCAGGTTGATGATTGGTTCAGATATTGAGGACAACTATAGGCCCCGCCTTATGTGGTTGAATTTCATGAGGAAGCCTCACGGTGCTTCTCGTGTTAAAGCGACAGCAGTAGTGTCGAGAAAGATGGTCATTTTTACCAGCGTCCCGCAAAGAGAAACAGTCTGGAGAATGTACAGCAAAATTAGCTGTAGTAGCTGTTTCACCTAAACTGGTCCGTTGGACATTAGAAAAAGGTTTTTTCCAGTCTGTCTGAGTCCACCTGTAGCCTCGGATTCCTGTTAATGGCTGACTGGCTCTTGTGGCCTGTGTTTTGAGTTGCTTTTCTGCTCTCCACGGTTGTAAAGAGTGGTTACGTGAGTTGCCATAGCCTTCTTGTCAGTTTGAACCAACTGGTATCAACAAAATGTTTTAAATGTTTTTACACCAGCATAAACTATAAAGACAATTGCGTTTGGAAATCAGCTGTCTCTGAAATACTCAAACCAACCTGTCTGGCCCCACAACCATGTCATGGTCAAAGTCTATGACATCACGTTCTTTCCACAACTAGATGTTTGATGTGAAGACTAACTGAAGCGCTTAACATATATCTGCAGGACTTTATGAATGCACTCTTGCCGCATGAGGATGGTGCAAAAGTGTCCATTAGTTGCAGAAAAAATAGCCATCCTGCCTTAATTTCTACATAATTTACTTCACAAAATAACTTTAAAAACTTTTCTCCGGTTAAAATAATTATTTGTTCTCTTGCCTTTGTTTGTTCTCTTCCAACTGCTAAACAGTGCTACACATTTTCAACATCAAAAATATTTGTGGTGCTCAATTTAACTCGAAGGGAAACCGGAAAGTCGCCCCACCAATAGGGCGGCGCTGTGGATAGGTCAATCTCAGTGCAAAGCAGCAACAAGGTTTCGTATGGCTGTGGCATTACAGTCTTCTGATTCTAAAAAATATATTGATTTTCTTCTTATAGGCCTGTGCACTTTCAAGCTAAAGTAACTTGTTGGCAAAATAGTCAGAGTAAGCAAATAAATCACCAACAAGACATCTCAAAAGGGTAGCTCAGACAGCCTTAACAGGACTAATGGTGCTTAATAAGAAAGCTGAGAGCAAGATGAATTCTAAGCTAAGACCTGGAGAAGCCATGGAACCTAACTACAGAACATATTCGGTCATTGTTTTTGGTATTCTGCAAACAAATCTAACATTTTCTCACTTAGAATACTAATTACTAGCATACACATCAGCTATGGGTTTAGAAATTACACTCATATAATAATCAAAATGGGATTTAGTTCTGAAAAAACAAGCAGTATGAGGTGCAGTAAATATTCTGCAAGAATTATCTCCGTTAATCCTGCTTAATTTGTTGTAAATTGGTGGGATACAGCTTTAATTTTAACGCTTGCTGAGCCAATTTAAAACAATTGAACGAACAATAAACAATGAAAATAAACAATTAACCAGTAAACCCCCACCTATTCATGCTTAATTTAAATGCTTCATATCTGGGGTCTACTCTTGCCTATGTTTTTCATTTGTTTTTCGTCTAGTTTAAAATCTTTATAAAAGTGATTACAGTTACTTCTGCAATTGTTTTGTTCATCTTCAACAAACTTCACAGACAGACAACAGAGGCATCACAGTATATTACGCAGCACTGGAGGGGATATTTTCAAAAGCAGGGCTTTTCAATGAGACAAATACAGATGGAAGGATAAATGATGCTTGTTATTGTGGAATTGTTCAGCAGGAAAATGGTCACATCTGTCATCTCTGCCTCAGTTCAAGGGAGCTGTTAACGGAGCTATGGCTTGCTGAGGGCCCTGGGCATTGGCAACTGATCTCATCACTTTCATCAGAGTTCTGGGATGGCAAAGTTGGCATTTTGATCCTAAGCAGAGAATCTGCTGTACTCATGCTGAGTATTATTATTAAATAGCAAGAAACCATTCAGTGTTTCTCAGGCAGAAAATATCTCACACTCATATCTTACCTCATTCTCCCTAGGGTACAGTTTTCTATGCATTTCCTGGTCTGGGATGTTGGCTATTCATATACTGAATTCTCACCACACAAAATGCGAAGCAGTGGGGTCAAGTATGGCATCTTTAACAATATGTCTCTGGAGGCTGGAGTAGAATATAGCCAGACTGTACTGTAAATTGTGGTAGCAGATGGGAGTCCTGGGAGAATGGGAGGAAGTCACAGCATCCCACACCGTGTGGCCATATGGGCCGGCAGAGATGGAGTGAAATCAGGAGAAGAGAGAAAAACAAAGGAGTCCTCCAGAGTGTTATAAAGTCCCTTCTCTGTTCTAAAGGCTGCTGGTTGCATGTGGGTGACAAATTAAAGGAAACTTTACTGGTGGCTTTTGTCCCCTTAGAGGGAAGGGTCACTGCAAATCAAGACAAGATTATTCTGACTGATCACCTTTATTCTATGATGAAACGTCTCTATCCTGATGCGAGTGATTCGAGTGGCTAGTGCTTACTTTTGCCACATCACAGATGCCTAGTTTGAACCTGAGCTCATCTTATTGTGAGTGTGGAGTGTCGCCTGTTCTACCCATGTCCTTGTGGGTTTCCTCCAAGTTCTCTTTCCTGATAAGTGGATTGGCTACTCTAAATCACCCTTACATTTGAATGAGTGTGTTTGCCTGGTGCTCTGCAATGGATTGGCACATTTGCCCAACTAAGGTGGATATGATAGGGTGAGAACACCTTGTGTTTCCAGGATAGGCTCTGGATCCTACTGCAACCCTGACCAGGAAGTAATTACTAAAGATGAGGCATGAGGGATCATTCAGAAGTTCGATGAGCATGATGTAAATCATATGCCATGATCTTCGCAGATGCTAGAGTTCAACCTCATGAACGCCTATGGGAGATTTTGTTTTACAGAGTGTTTTTTAAACACCAATATCTTTTGGAAGAATGGTGTTCTTTCCTAGTACAACGCCAGAAATTTCTAGAATCGATGCCAAAGCACATTGAAGTCATGTTGGCCCAACATCTTACTAAGCCACTTTATATTAGTTGTTTCTTTGTCACCTGTCTGTATTTGCCCTCTATACAATTGACACATTATACATGTAGAAATATGAGGTACTATATTGTACATAGCAAGACTACAGTCTAATCATATACCTACAAAGTGCAACAGTATGGTAAGTTTATCTGAGCAGTTACTGAATGGATATATGAATATAATGTTTGTGTATATCTGGCAGACATGCATGTAGGAAGGAGTCACATGGGTTACTAAGGTTATAAACACATGTTGTCTTTGTTTTTTGAGTGACATAAGAATGAGTGAAGTCTTGATTTAATTAAAGTGTTTTCATGCCTAGGCAGAATCTTGATTGAATAAATCTGTTTGCAAGAAGATGTGAAGAGCAGTCAGCATATATTCCTGCTGTCTAGATAGCATACTGCTGTTACCATCTGTGATGGCTGATTACACATTCATAAACTCTCTTGGAAATTTGGTCCCCAGGGGTAAAAAATATTTTTCATATGCTGTCAGACACTGAAACTGGGCCTGTTTGCATAAAGGAAGAGTTTAGAGAGTCTTGCTCTGCTTTTCAGTCATTGAGCTCAGGATGAGTGCTCCAGCTGCTTTCTGACCCCTTCCTGTAAAATAACCATTTATTGCATAAAGCCTGTCTCTCTGATTGCCAGATATGTCTGCAATGAAACATTGCTTTTCCAAATGTCCTCTTCTCCTTTCTGTATGTGAGAAAATATTTCCTAAAATAGAATAATAAGCGAGAAAGGCGAGTTAAAATGCTGTTCACTTTATTATTCTGTTTTCTGTCACAGCTTGTTGTGTTGGCGTGTTGGAAACCACAGTCCCTGCAGAGCCTGAGTCATACTGCTTAACAAGCAATTTGGAAATCAACAGTGCGGCGACTTCTGTGAGAAACAATGCAAATTCTTTTCTAATTAAAACTACTCAGTGTTTCACTGAAGACACAAAACTGGAACCCTGAGTGCAGCTTGGTCATAATGAGGAAGCTGTTGGCTAGATTTTATTCACAGCCGTTGATAACAGGAGACAAGCAGGGGACTGCAGACATAGCCTGGGAAGATTTCAGTTTATAGCTGAAATACCATAACCATAAGTCCAGACAATAACTTTCAAGGGGACAAATGTGGTTGATATAAAACATGTAAATTCTCGTCATGGAGATTTAACTCTTTCAGTGAATAGTAACATCAGGGAACGATCAACATTTCAGAAGAGTGCACATTCAGAGAATCGCTAATTCTGCACTTTTATTCCTCTACACTTTGAACAAGAACAATTAGCTAATTAGTGGTGAACTTGATTTGCTATGAAGAAAGAAAATAACACCAAATAAATCATTTTCCTAACAAGATCTAATAGTTTTCAAGATTCCCCTTTGTCTTGATTAAGTTATTCATCCATGACATATTCAGTGTGTGTGAATGAATAGTAACAACATAGTTGTTTGGCCAGAAGGTGTCATAAAGTACCAATAAGTATTAATTAATTATTAAATTACCTAATATGTGGGTGGAAACTAGAGCGCCTGGAGGAAACCCAAACAGGCACGGGGAGAACATGGACCACCCACACAGAAAGGCACCAGTACCTTCTTGCTGTGAGGTAACAGTGCTAACAACTGCACTGCCATGCTGCCCCTCTTTAATAAAAATCAACAAATATTTACTTCATGGTATCAAACCATTTAGGAAAAACACTGAATACCTCAATAATTACAAAACCTACAACAACCAACTGAAATTTGTAAGGGCTTCCTTTCCATGTTCCTTTTTGAAACCCGAACTCACAAGTCAAAGATCTTTTCCAAATATTTTCTTAGATAGAAAATGCACACCCAACAGTTAGTGGAAATGTCTCTAATATCTTATAGGGGAGAGTACACAGGCCTATAAAAACTAATCAGAGGAGAATGAATCTGAATTAAAGTAACTGTGGTAAAGCACCAGTATACTCTATATGAGTTATAGGATGTTATTAAGCGAGGATGTGCGGTCTAAACTCTGTAGTTAAGATTTTAAACTGGTGAGCAAATGGCTGTGAGTTTAAATCCCAGGACAACCCTTAACACATGCTCAGTTGTATGCTCGGCATTATTTGAACAAAAGTAAAAACAAAAGTATTGTTTAGCAGAGCCTAAAGCCTGTGTAAATCAAAAGGCTTTAAATGATGTAAAGACCAGCTTAAATTATTCCCACTGCATTTGAGCTAATTAGGTAAAAGCCTTGAACCTCTACAATGTATAGTAACCCTCTGTATGCTCAAGGAGACCCAGCACCAAAAGACAACACACTGAATGTACCAGCAATGTACTTTATTAAACACCTAGTCACTGAGCCACCTACATCTTCCAAAAACAGTACATTATCATGTGTGTATCAATTATGCTTGAACAACGAAAAGACCCAAATACATATAGATGAGACACAATGTCATTCACAATAAATTGGTCCACAGAATGCTTCATGCCTCTAGGCAATGCATTGTGGGCACAGAAAAGCGATTGCGTTCATCAATTTTCTGTCACAATCTGTATTCACAACTTTTTTTTATCTGCATAGAAGTCTGTGAAAAAACAGACATTGGCCTTGAGATGGCCTCGACACTGCAGATCCTTTTATGCATTTCTTTGTGGCAAACACTCACTACCACGGAATTAGCACACTGTCTCTCCAGTTTAATTGTGGTGAACTGGGCTCAGTAGGGTGACATGACGGATCTTCACTTGCCCACTGAGTGATTGTTTTTCTGTGGTACTGTGGGGGAGTTAGTGAAATAAACTGGAACAGCATATTTGACACAAAAATAAAAGTTGGACTAAATGATAAGGCACACATGGATGACTATGTGAGGTATTCACAGAAGATGCTCAAACTGTAAAAGCCATAAACGTGAGCAAAGGAGTTGGCCGGACAATTTCACATAATTTCCAATGCTAAAATTTACAGCTTGGTACTTGACCATTTGTTAATGTTTTAGAATGGAAACACCTCCTGTGTAAAAGTGTGTGCCAAATAAGGAGTAAATGATTTGTGCTTCAGATACAGTAATATAAAGACCATGGGAAAAAAATACAGAATTCAGGTTTAATCAGGTGCACAGTGTATGAGTTAATTAAGTAAAAGCACAATGTCAGAGTCACAGGATAGCAAGCTAAATGGACCAGAAACTTAATCACTCATGTTTAGCAAAGCAAGGCAGGAGTGCTTTACAAGGAATGAAAAAGAAATCAAATCAAGAGTAGGAAAGAATAAAATACACAGGGCTTTACAGGAAAATAATGATGGTGTTCTTACAGGAAAATAATGATGGGGTGGTGTGATGTGGCCCAGCACGAAACAGATTTTCCTATTTTCCTATCCGTGCGTGCCCTGATGTGTTTTATTCCTTTTACACCACAGTGATTTGCCATCTATAACATTATAAAAATGTGTTAAAGAATGACTCATAGTGCCTTTTAACCATTTATAGTTACATATAATGTTGTACAAGAGAGTGCCTGTTATCATATGTTAAAGAAGCTGTAAATAGTCAAAATTCAATTTCCTCTGTCGACTTTGCCATAATGGAAAACTTACTGACTGTTACAAAGTGCACTGGAGAAACACTTCCTTACATAAAAAGTAATTGTCTCAAAAATGATATAAATTTTATATATATATATTTTATTCATCTTAGGTTACATCGAATGTCTACCATTCCAGCCACTCATCTTTTACTTTTTTTTTTTAATTCATAGCCAGTCCAGTCATAGCCAGCCAGTGATTGATTACAGAGTAAGCATTAACTACAGAGTCTCTGATTAGTTAGAAGTGCTTATCTTTAAATAAGGACAGAATTAGAAGGTGCTCTGCATGTTCTGATGGTATCTGTCAGCGTGAAAGGAAATGGCGTTATCCACCACATGTAAAGGATAAGAAATGAGCTTTCGATTTGTTTACTTTCCACCAGCCTTCACGGTTGAACAAATGGCTCCTGGCAGAGTGAAAGCAGTAAGTAATACACCTGTGTTTTTTGGTTAGTGTGACAGAGAATTAATGAAGCTGAAATATGTTAAGAGTCAGTAAAGTGAGACCGGATGTACAAATGTGGAAGGCAGTTGTTTAAACAATGCTCAAAAGATTATCAACCGAGGGTCATTTTGAATTCAAATAACACTTAGCTCTCATCTAATGCAGCATTAGCACACAGTTTACTATACTTTGCAAATCCAATACTGTGTTGTTTTATTTGTCCATTGGGTCATCTCACACTGTAAAGTAAAATGTGGGCTAACACTATATTTTTATTGTCTGCCTCATAAAGATTTGTTTACTTTGTTCTTTGTTCCCTCGCACAGAGTATACATACGTCATCTCTGCTACACTCTCAGAAAACTCTACTAAACAGCAACACGTCTCTTGGCACTGGGGTGGTACCCTTATCGTTTATGCTTTTAACAAAAGTTAGTGTTGTTGTTTAGTACACTTTTGTCAAAGAGTGTAGCACAGACACACACACACACACACACACACACACAAATATGTTGCCTTTAGAACAAGAGACCAGGGTCTGATTATTTTCAGTAAGGCTCCCCAGTTTTAGACCCCTAATGCTGGCAGAAGCCTACCTCGGAACATGAGTGAGAGATATAAACACAAAGCTATACATTGCTCAGATGTAGCCCAGGTTAACAAGGTCTGCATCAGTTATTAAGGAACCAGGACATACTGATGAAAAGTGGGCTACTTGAACAAGCCACACCTGGACTAGATCAGAAAACTTGAAACTGATGAAATGCTACTATAACAGCAAGCCCAAGGAAAGAGGCTACATGCACCAAATGTGGGAACTATGGATGACCAGAAGACCAACATCCACTCTGACTAAGAAACAGCTCTTGGTTCAATGCTCTAACATCAATAGAAGGAAGCTACTCTCACAGTTAGAGCTTGAAATACTGCAACCCCAACTTGGGAACACTACAGGTGATGGAAATGATCAGCCCCTGGCACATAGGAGTACACTACATGACAGCAGCATCCGCTAAGCTGAAGATGAGGATTGAGGGCCAGCTACATGCAGTCAACTCTCAGGTACAACTCCCTCGGCTGACTGCCAAAATTCGTTCAGAGAAGATACTTGCAGACATTAACAGTGTGCTGCTCAATATATCCACCAACACTATCACTGAAACCAATGAGCTCATATATGCCACTGCCACTGTAATCCACTGGAGATGCTTGGTTACAAAATCAAGACCAAGTATGTAGAGTGCCCACCATGGAGAAGAAGGTTGGAAGCTATGATCAGGGAAGCCCAGAGGCACCTCAGACGGCTCACAGAAGTACAGAAAGGAATCATGAGAGACAGGTCCTGGGTCATGAAGAAGTGCGACAAGATCTCCATGAGTGAGGTTCTGGAGACTGCCAAACAAAGACTCACAGCTCTGGCCACAAAACTGAAAAGATACACCTGGGAGGCAGATGCCAAAAGAATAAATGGCCTGTTCTCCACCTAGGGTGTATTCACAGTTGCAAGGGAACAACAACAGAGGAAAATTAGATCCACCCAGAGCTGAGACTGAGAAATACTGGAAGGACATATGGGAGAAGGAGGCATCACATA
>JAQQZR010000003.1:16723441-16742483 GCA_030068235.1 Notoglanidium macrostoma | reverse complement strand
TAGGTCAACTGGCTACTCTAAATTGCCCATAGGTGTGAATGTGAGCGTGTGTGGCTGTTTGTCTGTGTTGACCCTGTAGTGAACTGGCGACCTGCCCGGGGTGTACCCCGCCTCTCGCCCGAAGTCTGCTGAGATTGGCTCCAGCTTCCCCCCGCGACCAAGACGGATAAAGCGGTATAGATAATGGATGGATGGACTAGACTTGTTGGCAGTGGAGGCATTATGTCAATGCTGCTAGTATTATTTATTTATAACACTTTATTTATAATAATAATAAATAAATAAATAATTAATAAGTTATTTATTTATTTTTAGTTATTTGAGACACTGGTCATCATCACGTTATCTTTAACATCACCTTATGTCATGTTCATACAGAGGTGTAAAATGTGATTAGGCTTAGACTAAAGTTTAAATCAGTGAGAAATATAAATCTACATGTACACATTCTGTTAATTCGTTCAAGTTCACTCTGGGGTGAGATCTGTTTAGGCTGGATGATATACAGTTTCTGTTGTATAGAGTCTTAATATTTAGCACTGGAAGTTGATCTGAAATTAGCAAACCATTATGTTGTCACATACAGAGGAGTAAAAGTTGATGGGGTAAAAAAAAAGACCATGATAGTTCATATCTAGATTACAAAAACAAAAAGCATCTGTGAGTGTCAGAACTGAATACTGTAGCAGACTGGTAACAAAAATGCTTAAAAAAATCACTCATGAGTCATTGAAAAATTGGTGTGGTTTGACAGCCACGTTCTTGGTGCTTTCTGCTTGGACATGAGCCTTGTGGATGCCATCAGACAGACATGCATGGAACCTCTGACTCTATTATCTTTAGCCCTTTAGGAAGTCTGGCTGAGTTTTACAAAGGACAGGAGTCAAATGACACAGACACGCAGGCTGTCTGCTGCATTGCACTGTGTCCAATGCTGAGACATCACAAAAACATAGCTCTCCAAAAGGCAATGCATGACAGCCATCTGAGCTATGTGCCAGCTAGGCTGAGTTGGCCTATCCAATAAATGTGTGTGTGTGTGTTGTCCATAATTTCTATTAGGCTTTTCTTGGCATTAACATTTATTATCAGCGAGTGAAGGGAAAAAAATTGGAAAAGGGAAAATATATAATCACCATGTTTAATATTGTAGACACTGCTAAGCAAATGTCTTTTTTTCTGATAGTGTTTGTCTTTGACGTGCCCTTTGTGCATTTGTTAATGTAGTATGTACTGTTCTCAAACAGCTTAAATAAAGTTTGGCGTCATTGCACTCACTGACCCAGCATATTTGGAGGCCTCTAAACGCATCTAATGGACAGAATATCTGCCTCTTTAAGAGGAGCTTATAATTTCATTAACTGCATAATATACCTATGATGCAGTTGATAAAACAGCTATGTGAACTTTTTCACATATATCACTTATTGCTTGACAAATCAGCAGCCACAGCATAATAAATCCCGGCTGTTCAAAAGTGAACAAATGCCAGCTCTCATTCATTTAAGGGCCAAAGAGTGGCAGTAATATAAGCTAATACAGTGGCTGGCACCAAAACTGCTGTCTGAGCATTTAAAGAGATTTCTCACTCTCACCTCTTTTCTCTTCCTCTCCCTGCTAAGCATGCAAGCGGGCCATTCTTTATGCAGCCAATTCTTTGTGACGCACATTCATAATCCAGCAACTGATTGTAAAGGAATGGTGTGACCCTGAGTTGACTAGAGAGACGATCATAGAGACAACTGTGGAGTTGCTGTGTTTGCTAAGTCAGGAGGTATCCACTGGCAGCAATGTTGTAGTTAATCTGCTTTCTGAATGCTCATGGGTCATGGTGAGGGCAAGGATTGTTGATGTAATACTAAAACTCTATCACCCGCCCAGACTGACAGCTAACAACTTGGAGCAAGCAGAAAGTTTTCTAAACATCATGATTCTTGTGTCAAGTTTATATATATATAAACATTCCTACAAAATCTGTATTTACAGAAAAAATAGAATAAGCAATTTCCTACTGTCAGTTGTCATCATAATTAACATCCATCCATCTATCATCTATGCTGCTTATCCATCTGGGTCATGATGAAGCTGGAGCCAATCCCAGCTGAGAGTTGGGGTACACCCTGGGCAGGTTGTCAATCTATCACAGGGCTAACATGCAGACAAATAGCTATTCACACTCAATTTCGCAACTTTGGGCAATTTAGAGAAGCCAGCTGACCTAATCTGCATGTCTTTGGGCTGTGGGAGGAAACCAGAGCTCCGGGAAGAAACCCATACAGGCACGGGAAGAACATGCACACTCAACACAAATGCCCCAATTCGGCCAGCAGGTTTCAACCCAGAACCTTCTTGCTGTGAGGCCACAGTACTAACCACTGTGCCTCCCTCATAATTATCATTGTGAAGTAAATTATTATTAAAGTACATAGCTTTCTTAGCAGGAACAATACAATTTCATTTAACAATTCAAATATTAAATTCATTATATAAATATGGACAATATGTACACTTGACACTTTAGTTCCAAGTTTACATTATTTATACCTTATTTACTTATACTTGTTTTTGAGTTGTTTTGAGTACATTTGGATTAAATCCATTTAGTTAAATTGGCCCGTAAAATAGGCTTATAACTAACAGAACTTAATACTAAATATAATACCATTGATAACAGTGAGTCATGATTTCCAGCACTAACCACATGTAAAAAATCACAGAATCCCCAGACCCCAATTTGAGAACCAAAGCTCTAGTTACTAGTTGCCTGTTATTGCTTGAATCTTTAGCTGACATTAAAAACAAGCACGATATACATATTGAAATGGTATTATGAGTGGTAATTCCCTAAGGACTAAGGAGATTCCCTAAGACCAGATAATAGTGATCAGTAAAAATGCACATAGAAATGACAGCTATTACCAGACCCCAAATAATAAATGGATGTAAATAGCACTGATTCTTCACTGGAAATTGATGCTCTAAATATCTGCACTTCCTGAAAACCCTTGCTTCAGTGGGTAGTCTCACCTGAATACTGTAGACTTGTACTGTCCTGTGCTCATCCTAGGACATTTATTCACAATATGTTCATACTAAACATCCTTTCAACAAACTTAGTGCTGTTTGTCTTTACTCTTCTACAACTGTATAATGATTTATAATCTCACAATCTGGTCTCATCTAGAAGAGGATCGATACCTTTCTGAGTCTGGTTCCTCTCAAGGCTTCTTCATGATGTTTTCTCAAGGAATTCCTCCTTGCCACTGTCCTCTCTGGCTTGCTCATTAAGGATCTAGAGCCATATTTCTGTTAAGCTGCTTTGTGACATTACCTATAGTTAAAAGTACTAAAATTGACTTCAGCCATATTGAATAGTCCTGTTCTGTTGCATACAATACACCAAACCCGAGAGGCAGCTTAACCGGATTGTAGAGCTAACGATACAAGGCTCCTCCGCAACCCCACCCCATGTGGTTAATCAGACATAACAGATTTGCTCTGGAATAGCATTCGACACTTTGCTGTCTTCCAACCCCACTCTTCTAAAGCTCAGAGGATTAATGGCCTCAGCCATTGCCTGTGTGGCGAAATATGAGCCCAATCAGGAGTTCTGGAGACTCCATAAATGTGCAAGGTCAGAGATTCTGCACGATGAAGAGGACAATAGTGCTGTCTACTCCAATAGCACTGCAGTCTTATAGTGCTTACTCTCTTCCTCCAAAGTCTAGTTCCGGGAGAAGTCGCCAAGGTGAGGGGGATTCATCATTGTATGAAAAAGCCTGTCAGTGAGCTACTCCATCAGGCTCGGTTTACACTTCTTTATATCCATATGCTACAAAGCGAAACCCAGTAGGGTTCCTGATCTACTAAGCACACTCACCAACAGGCAAGATGTAATCCTAATGGAAATAAATGGCCAGAGGGAATTGCTATCAGTATGTGAGACTTGTTTACTGCTTTTTCATTTTCAGTCAAGCGTCAGATTGGATTCATTCTGGATAGGTTCCATGGGTAACTAGTTAGATTCCACTTAACAGAAATGAAGTACTTGGACGTAGGTTCTGTCTCTGCTTAGGACAGTTTTCATTGAACCTTTAAGAGTATTTGTTGTCCAACACAATCCAGAACCTGTTCTAGCTTGAATTGGGAATACACTCTCAGTGCAGACATCTGTTCTCCCTGTACATGCATGAGTTTCCTCTGGGTGCTCTGGTTTCCTCCCACTGCCCAGAGACATACAGATTAGGACAACAGACTACTCTAAATTTCCCATAGGTGTGAATTGGAATCTGAATGTGTGTCTGTCTGTGTTAGCCCTGAGATAGATTAGCAACCTGCCCAGGGTGTACCCTGCCTCTCGGCCAAAGTCAGCTGGGATTGACTCCAGCTTCCCTGTGACCCTGACAGATTAGCGATACAGATAATGGATGGACAGATAGACACAGTCTAGCAAAGTCGTGTCTCTCCTATGGGAACTGTCTGCAATTTCCAGAAGTAGTCATCTAATGTCAGGTTGACCCCAATGAACTATGACAGAGGATGTGAAAACTTATTTTTAAATGAATCGTGATTAGTGCAGGCATGACTCATCCTCTGAGTGTACTGCAACAACAGACAGCAAACAGCCTGATATATAAAAATATGCCAGTCATATGTTGTAGCTTGAGAATCTATTTCTTTTTTTTTATATATCAGGGAGGTAGTGGCTGAGTTCCTCCTCATGCTAGCTTTGACTACCCAGTCAAAAACCTCTCATAATATAATTTATTTTACAGTAAATCAGGTCCTATGCTAACAATTACAAGATCACTTTGCAAATATAATAGATAAAGAAGCAAGCCTAATCTTGGGGTAGTTTAGGGCTAAATGGTGATGGCATCTTCTACTGAATGTTTTGTGAAAGATTTTGTTGAGAGAAAAACTTTATTACAGTGTATTATTGCAAAAAACCACCACTACAACAGTTGTATTGCCAAATATACATTTTTAAATTAAATGCGATTATTAAAGTGAATACTCAGTCAACAGTCACTGATATTCAGACAATCAGGAAAAAAGTAAACTATACCATTGGTGCATACTTTTACGGTGTGCTACTTTATGTGTTATGCTTATTGTGTTATTATTATGTTTACAGTATGTAATTACAGTGTTACAGTAGCTGTATAGTAAGGTGCTTAGATGACCTGCATACTGTAAACATTTTTTACAGTTAAAATTCCACAGTTTAAGAGCTTTATGTTTTCATATATAAAGTTGCAAGTAACAACATTAAGACTAATGACCATATACATGCTCACAAATGTTCAACAAGATTGTTCAAACGCAGACAAGATGTAAATAAGTCCAGTGTAATTGACACTCCGCTATTTGCAGCCACCCACAAAGCTAATCTGTTAACCAAACAAAATGCACACATGTCAGCCACCCACACTGCCCATGTATCCGTTGATATGGCTGAAATGGACAACCTTAGATAGAAACCAGAGATCAATGGTGTCTGGAAATGTCAACATGTGGGTTTGGGTCATAATTGCTCTGGCAAAAGGCATTTACTTATCTGCAAGTCCATGTCTCAATCTTATCTTTGATGTGGAGCCATCATAAAAAAATAAATGGCCATTACATACCCATGGAAACAAGGAATAAATGTATAAAAAGGTCTGTGTCTCTGGTGATCAATTGATTTTTGTCAAGGTGGGACAAAATGTCAGCAGGAACCAGGAGTACAGTGGGCGTAGTGTGTAACCTGTGATCAAACATTGTCACTATTGGTTTTTCCTCATTTAAAGAGAGAAGTCCTTCCAAAGGTGATCAGAGTACTGAGAAAGAACAGACTTTGAGTCTTATAAGACCAAAAGTAGAACACAGAAGAAAATAGGCCACATTTGTATGGCTAGATTTGGAATCTGGAGATGGAGCTGAAACACAGCGTCCCCTAAAGACGTTCTTTCCCCCTCTGCTTTCATGTCCTGCTGTTACCTCAGATGCTTCAGAGCATGCAATAGGGACAGACAGAAGTAGAATCATGAGACCACAAACACACACCCAGTGGTTCGTGCAGCTTTGTTATAAGGGCACAGAATACTTTAGACCAAAACCACTGCTGTTTAATTGAAGCCACTTATCCTGATATTTGAGAGGGTTAGGAACCAATATGGAAATTTACATCAGAAACTGGAACTTCTAATGGCATTAATGGCAGGATAGCTTAGTCATTTACTGTAATAAGCTATTTCTGTTAATTCATGTAACATGAGCTGGGAGTTAATGCGAGTTCTGTTAAGTAGATGGAGCAAAAATAAAAGACTGAAATATAATATTTTGGCAGCAAAACTGGGTTATTCACGCAGCTGTTCACACAAATATGTGAACAAGCCTTAGCTCAGTGATGATTCAGCCCAAATGGACTTTAATGTCACTTTCAGGATATGTTCAGACAGGCAGCTCTAATCAGATTTTTGCCATTTGTAATCAGCATTCGCCACCCTCTTTAGTTTGGGTCACTGTTGTCTGCACCAAATATATAGTGCCCTCCACAATTATTGGCACCCCTTGTAAATATTAGTGAAAAGGGTTAGAAAAACCTTTTGATGAAGTAGCTTTATCTCGCTGAAAAAAAAAATAGGAAAATCCAAACTTTAATTGAAATAAATTTATTCAGAGAAAAACAAATGCCTCATCAATAAATAATTTAAAAAAAATTTCTTTTCATTTTTACAGCGACAGCACATGTGCTACATTTATTTTCACCCCTGGAAATTATTGTGAACACAATGTAACTGAAGCATGTTTCCAATATAATTGTTCATTTTAGAGTTGACTGGCATGTGTAACTTTCAAGCTGTAATCCATGACTTTCTGATTAACTGGGGTACAAATATGAGGTGACACAGAGGCTAAATTCCCTTAGTCATCCATCAACATGGGAAAGATAAGAGAACACACAAACCAAATGAGACAAAAAAGTGTGTTAACCTTTAAGTGGGGGAATGGTTAAAAAAAAATCAGCTACTCACCTGAAAATGCCTGTTAAAGCAATAATAAAAAAGTGGACATCAACTGAAACTGTTACAAACTTGTCTGGAAGAGGATCCAAGTTTACTTTGCCGCATGTGCAGTGAGGATAGTAAGAAAGGAAAAAAATCCCCAAGGATTACTGCTGGTGAATTATAAGAAAAAGTAAAATACTGGGGCTACCAAGTCTCCAAAACCACGATCAGATGTCATGTTCATGCCAACAGATTATATGGAAAGTATGCCAGTAAAAAAACCTACAGACGTAAGCACCTGGAGTTTTACACTACTACAACTTTGACTGGAATCGTGTTCTATGGTCTGATGAAACAAAAATGGCACTTTTTGCAATAAACAGTCAAGGTGGGTTTGGCGTAAAAGGAGGGATGGCTATAATAAACAGAACCTTATTTCAACCTTATCACACCTATAAAATATGGTGGACATTCAATGTTATTGTGGGGCTGTTTTTCCTCCAAAGGCCCTGGAAACCTTGTTAGGGTACATAGCATCATGGACTTCTTGAAATACCATGACATTTTAAACCAAAACTGGCTGTCTCTGCCAGGAAACTAAAATTGGGTTGTCATTGGTTCTTCCACCAGGACAATAATTCGAAGCATATGTCAAAATCAACACAAAAATGGTTTACAGGCCACAGAATCAGGCTTCTGCCAAGGCCATCTCAGTCCCATGACCTAAACCCCATTGGGCCTAGGACCTGGATGAGCAGGAGTCTCAGATGCCCTGCTCTGTATTCTCCAACCTTATAAAATGTTATAGGAGATGTTTTATTGGCAAAAGAAGGTTTTACAAAGTATTAAATGCAGGGGTGCCAATAATTGTGCCAAATGTGTTTTAAAAATGATTTAAAAACTATTATATCTTAAAATTATTTCCTGATGAAGAATCTGTTTTTCTCTGAATAAATGTATTTCAATTAAAGGTTGGATATTTCTCATTTTTTCCAGAGTGAGATGAAGCTACTTTGCCAAAAAGGTAGATTTTTTTCTAACCCTTTTTTACTAATCTTTACAAGGGGTGCCAATAATACTTGAGGGTACTGTATTCATCCCCATTACTGGTCACTACCATTTTGTAAAATATAATCCACAGAGAAATTGCCAAGTTGGCAGCTATGCTAGATATTAGATAACAGCTAACATATTCCTGCAACGCAGTACTCGGCAAACACTATATGCTACTGTGTTGTACTATAGTGATTAATGTGGATATGCAAGCAAATGTGCTTTTATTCTAAATGATAAAATCAGCTCTGATCACTTGACATCTGAAAATGTAAGAAAGCAATCATATTTCCCCTGTGTAAACAAAGAGGAAGGATTCCTGGATTGTTGGAATGACAACCTGGAGCCCTATCGGCCCATATGGATAACACTGTATGCTAACAGACCATTTGTGCTGTTCTTAAATCAACAAATCCCAGATGGCCCTATTAATGTCTTATACCTGCACTTCTTTTAAACAGTTTTCACCTTCTACCTTCAGCAAAAAAATGTCTGTCTGACACCAGCGAGTCCTCACACTGTAAAAATAGAGTTATGTTCCTTGCCTAATTGACTTGATATCGTAGGTGTCGTCTGCACAAAACTGCCATTGACAGCAATCTTTTCCCTATTGGAGCATATTCAAATAGAATTCAAATGAAAATCTTGTCCCTTCTCTGTCCTTTCCTTTTTCCTCTCTGTCCTGTGCTCTCCAGACAATTTAGGTCCTTATGACATGATCAAGGATGTTCTTTATCTTATGTCACACTTCTCACATAAGAGACCTTCACTATGTAGAGACTACAAGTCTCCTTTCATCTAAACAAAAGCATTTTTCTACTTACCTGTTCCCTTGAGAATACTATGACATAATGTGTTTCTGTGTATAAATACTTCTAGACTTTCTTCATTAAATCAGATTGAGTTTAACACGACCTTGTATCTGTTATATCATTCTCCAAGCACTTGTCACACAGAGGAAGAAAGAGAGACGGTTGCAGAGAGTCTGAAAGAGATTGAACCTGAATCGAAGCTCATGTTAGCTCTAACAAGAATTTTCTCTCACCTGGCAAAAAAAGGTCAGGAGAAGTGTGTTCAACTTGTTAAGACACTCTTGACCTCAGTCCAGAGGGATAGACAGTTGAGCTCTCAGTGGTTAAAACAAAGCGGTTAGAATATGAGTGGAGTGGAAGAGCCACAGAGCACTCAGTGAGCAGTGGAGTATGTGACAAGGGGCTCTCTGACATGCTTCAGCCTCTGTTGCCTCCTGTCACTAGCGTATTTGTGATGAGACTTTCCAGCCTTTGTGCCATGAAGTGGAGCCTTTTCCACAGAAGAGTGGGCTAAGTGAGAAGGACTCAGATATGCATGAGAGGAATGGGTCCACTTTTCTGGAATGGTGACTGCACTAATACATTTTACCTCCTGTTATGTTTAAAAAAAAAAAAAAAACATTACCAATGTTTCAGTGGTGCATAACAAGAGCATTGGAGTAGAGAGTTATCACCAAGAAATGGGATAAGTTCAAGGAAAACCCTGAATTTTCCACTCTGTCTTTCATGAGAGTGGTGAAGACTAAGCCAAAAAGAGAAGGCCCCACAATCATAAGCCCTTCAAACAGGGTTTCCGCATACTTACAGATCTTAACACTGTCTGTAAACACTTTTGTAGAAAAAGAACAACACCCTTAAAGGAAATGCAGCCTTGTTGCAAAACACACTACTAGTTTCCTAACTCCATTGGTTAACTTTAGCCTATTGTAGCTCTTGAGGTCTGGGGACTTCATTAGTTGCAGCAGCAGATCTCCTGTGTCATATATTATTGATGTCTCAAGACTGAATCAAAGGAAGGAAAGAAGAAGGAAGGGGAGGTGAAGTGGAAGTAAGTTGAATGTGCCGGCTGCTTTCTGCCTTCGGTTTTGACTTCAGTAAGTGAAAAGTGTGCTCAGTTGGGTTGACTGACTCAGCCATTTAAGAACATTTCATTTCTTTGCCTTAAGAAGCACTTGGGTTTCTTTTGCGGTATTTGTATACAGTTATACAGTTCCGCAGCATTTGACTGAATCTGAGCAGAAAGAATAGCCCTATACACTTCAGAATTCATCCAGTGATCCAGTGATAAACCCTCTGTATTTACATTCATGAAGGCAGCTCTTGATTGTACACTTGGACAATGACATGTCTAGCCAAGTCAAGTGTTTTTGACTTGGCTAGATGTTGTGAAGATGTTTCTTTTTTTTATATACCAAGGAATAAATTCTAGAATCATCCACTTCAGTTGTCTTCTGTGGCCTTCCAGACCTTTTGGTGTAGCTGAGCTCACCATTTCAAACCACATGACCTACACTGAATACCTTTTATATATTTTTTTGCTGATTATAGAATAAATGTTTTTATTTGGGTAAGTCATTGCTGGGCAGCATGGTGTTGCAATGGTCAGCAAAGTTGTCTAACAGCAAGAAGGTTCTTGACTTGAACCTTGTAGCCAACTGGGGCCTTTCTGTGCCTGCGTGGATATCCTCCGGGTGCTCTGGTTTCCCCCCACAGTACAAAGACATGCAGATTAGGTCAACTGGGTACTCTAAATTGCCCATAGGTGTGAATGCGAGTGTGAATGGTTGTTCATTTCTGTATTAGCCCTGGGCTGGATTGGCGACCTGCCCAGGGTGTACCCTGCCTCTCGTTCAAAGCCAGCTGGGATTGGCTCCATCTTTCCTGCGACCTTGACAGATAAGTGGTATAGATGATGGATGGATAAGTCATTGACTATTAATTCATAATGTAGTGCATACATCATTCCCGTTTACAGCATAGTAACTGTCATTACACCTGAGACGATGTTAGTGGTGTATACTTTCTTGAAGTAGATCTGGACATATTTCTCTTTATCATTCAAAAAATACAGAGAAACAGCAACGCGGTCCCTGAAGATTTCCCATGTCGAAAAACCTACAGTTACAACTCTGAAGTGCCTACACAGAAAACTTAGCCATATTAATTATACATTATTTTTTAAATCCTTTTGAGTGGAGCATCCACCATAAAATTACCTTTAGTAACTTAAGTTAATGTAAACTTTTGTTAGAGCTGCCGTTATAGAAAATGAATCAACAGATCTGACCAATCAGAATCAAGTATTCACCATAGCTGTGATATAAAACAGGATAAGATTATTTTACACAGAAGTATATTTTAACTGAATAAATCTGTTCCAAAAACAATCCAGGCATAATCAGATTAGGTTGCATTTAAGTAACCAAAAGATCACATTACTGATTACATCTTTAGTTGTGTAATTTGTAATCAGTACAGGATTACACTTCCTCAGTAATTTACCTAACTCTGTTTATAGGCAGTAGGAGGAGAGAATTTGGAAGACAGAGCAGAACCACATGGGAAGCTAAGAGGAAGGTGTGTGTAGCGGAGAGAGAGACGTGTGGGCCTAGCGTGGGAGGTACAGTCACTTAGCAAGCACACACACATTCATAAATGTGGTGAGTGCCAAGGTTAGCAGGGTTAATATGTAGTCATGGAAACTGCAACACTGGAGCTGTAAGACGGAGATATGCCTCTTTTTGTTTTGTGAAAAGAACAAGATGAGAGGACAGATAATGGCTATCCAGAGAAAACCAACTAACCACAAAAGAAGCTTCTTAGTAGCATTCTATTCATGTAAACAGAGTATGAGATTAGGGGACAAAAGAAAAAAGATAAAGAGATTGCAGAGTTTTTGCAAGACAATGTGAGAAGTGCTTCTTTAATTTTTTAACTTTAGGTAGTCCAGCTCGAAGTGGGATCTGAGGCGCATAGCCAAGAGTTCTGCCAAGGGGTTTGTCACAGTGGTAGAAATTACAACCCACCAATAACAAAGTTTAACTTATTACTGCAAATGTAGTCATTAATCTGTTTAACTGGTTAATGTCAGCTTGAACCTAATGTTTCTGTCAGTGAACAGTTAGGGAATAAAAAGCTTAATAGCTGCAATAAGTAGCCAGAATATTATTGGGCATATTTCAATAACAAGAACCACTGATCTAATATATATGGGATATTAGTTTCTCAGTTGGTTTAATGTCTTTAACGCTCTTGTGTATGTGTGAGTGCTGCTCAACTCTGTCTGCCTTTTCCTCTCAGCATATTTTTGCTAATGATAAAGGGTCTACTATCACCCAGGGAAGCTTCCAGTTCTATTTTCTCTCTTTTTTTCTAACACATCTGTCAGCCATGTTATGACTGTCTGCACTCTGTGTGTAAAACCTATGATAACTCTTTAGCTATATCTCTGACACAGTGGTACATCTTGTTTTTATCTTTTCTTCAAGTGCACAGAATTAAAAGATCGACTCTGTGCCAATCATTACTGCATCCAGCCACAAAAAGCTGCACTGAAGAAATATGCTCATATGATGTCTGTTTATCTTGGTTTGGCTAGAAATAATGAGAAAATATTAGTCTGGATATGCTCAGAATCATTAGATGCAAGTAGACGAACAAAAAGAAAACTTATGACACAGTAAGTTTGATAAAACTAAAAAGTCAAAAAAAGAACAAACAGAACACGTGTATCTGTATACTGGCGTTGTAGTCCTGTACGACTGTCAGTCACACTAAGGTCTACAATCCAAAGTAAACAGACTATACATCTCTGAGCTTGTGCTGGAATGCATGAACCCACTGAAATACATGAGAGTAAAGCTGTACCACAGTGGGATCATTGCCTCGGGGGTGCACTAGACACTGAGTCATGGCAGAATTGCAATCTGATGAAATACAGAAAGTCATATTCATGAATCACATACGGAAAAGAAAGGACATCCATGGGAAGAGTCTTATGTGTATAAAATATTTCTATTCCCAGGGCGTGGTATAGAGAATGTGGAATGGAAAACTTGATGATATTTGAGAAGAACAATGTGTATTGGATTTGCTTTATTTTGACTCTGGGGGGAACAGAGTCAGTTATACAAAAGTCTTTCTCGAGTTAAATCTAAACCAGAAATGTAAAGAAAAATTTCATCAGTTCTTAAGAAAGTCATAGCACTTCCAAAAGAGTAGTAGCAAAATATAGTAGCTCTATTTTGAAGCCACTGTGGGTGTGTGAAGTTTGATTTCACTGTGAATATTTGTTTTTTTTTTAACTTTCAGAGTAATCCCATAATTACGAATGATAATGGCAGTGTTACTTCCTAAGCGGAACTGAGATTATTACCAAACATAGATGATCTCATATATACTGTAGCAACATCACCCCACCTGGTGGCATATGCTTGTCATTGTTCAGTAACGGCAAATCCTTCTTGAGATTCTCAGTGCCTGGCTTGAGCATCAAAGCACAAAGCGTAAAGAACAAGCTCTTTGTTGCTTGTGCTTGCTTCACTGAACAGTGCAAACAGCTTATCCAAAAATAGTGGCAATTCAAATCCCTGTCCAATGCTTAGGAAATCCGGGTCATGCTGACACGTCTGTTTTTCATCCTACTGGCATTTCAGCTGCTGAAAAAGTCTTTAATAAAGTACACTATTCAAACCACACAGGGTTGGAAAACAAACAAACAAAATATGTAAACACTCCTGGGAAGTGTACAGTAAAAAGTTACAATAGTCTGTAGTTCAAATACTATTTGGCAGGCTTCACTTTGATTCATCTCTGCAGCATCTGTCTTGAGGTGTAGATCTTCAGGCATGATGATCAGTCTTCAAATCACAATACCCTGTGTGTAGGAACAAAATGAAACACTCATTATAAATAATATTACCGTCTTCAAGAAGTATTTGCCCCCCTTTGTTTATTTAAATATATATATGTTTTTCCTAGTACAGCTATTTGAAATCATTTCCCACATGAAAATACATGAAAAAATTCCACATGTAGGAAAAAAACAAGCTGAAAAGCCAGCACAAGACATCACGCTGCCTGTACGATGGTGCTACCTGTGTATTTTGGTTGAGACAAACACTGCTTTGCCTTCAGGCCAAAAATATAATTTTCAGATTTTGTCAGATGGCTCCGAGCAAACTCCAGGTGTGACTTAATCTTGGCGCTTCTCAGAAGTGGATGAAGTAATTGTGAGATGCTGAAGAGGATATTGATGTCTAGAAAGCTCTGTAAAGGGCTCAGTACCAAAGTCCATGTTATACCTGGCTCCTTTTTAAACTTCTCTACTGACTGACCGTTCAGTTTAGTACAATGGTTTGATCTCAGTGTGATCTGTGTTGAAATATGCTTTTTTTAAATTGAAACTTTTGTTAGAATGGAGTTTACAATTCTAGAAATATCAAACCAATATTTTTGTAACCTTCTCTAATTTCTTCCTCAAACTTCATTTAAAAAAGTATCCAGGACAGTTATGTGTCTTCACAGCATATGCATTTTTACATTTGTATATTGTGAAGACATCAAAACCCTTTACTTTGGCCTTATGTCTGACTTATTTAAACAACAGAATGGGAACTAATAATTGCGGGTGATTGCTTTTCGAAGGCACTGTACACTATATAATTGATTTAGGAATGATATGTATTTCAAAGATTATTACAGCTGTTAAAAAGCTTGTTGTTACTGTATTTTCTGTGCATCAAATCATATGAATGTAACGTTTGTCATCAATATACATGAACAGAGGTATAATATCATCTGATAAGACAGAATAATGAAATAAAAAATAAGAGTAATAAGATTAAAATATATTATTTTATTGAGTACTGATTACATGATGTGACATAGTGGTTCATTTTACTTTAATTCAATAATACTGCTAAAAATTATTCAAACTTTATTATTATTATTATTATTATTATTACGATCCCATTCTGATGAAAAGAAAGGACAGGTAACCTTAAGCAGGACGACCAGTAAGGCGATGAGCAGACCCAAGGCCAGGATGGTGGAGATGATGGCCCAGGAGCAGGTGAGATGAGTACAGCTGCATAAGCGGCTAAGCATAAAGAACCGGGCTTTGCGTAGACGGGATGCTGTTTGTGGAGGGTAGCGTGCTTTGTTCAGGCTCTCCATCCCGAAAGACTTGATGATGCAAGCACGCTTGTGACTAAGCTGGTCAAATGTGTGCTTGCCATGGTATCTGCCCATCCCGCTGTTCCCTGAGAGGGAGAGAGGGAGAGAGAGAGAGAGAGAGAGAGAGAGAGAGATTTCCACTTCTATAAAACCAAAAGAAACTATAAAAATGAAAAGAAAAAGGCTAAAAGGTTTGCCTAATGTAAGAGGTACAACATTAATAATCAAGTCTGTAATAAATAAATGATTCAAATAAATGATGGATATGTGTTTTCTGGTCTCTACATGACTTTGATCATTAGTAGGTAATGGAACCGGTAATTTTATATTTTCTTTGGCTATGTATTTGTGAAGCCTGCAGATAAAGACAAACCCAGTACTATAAACATTTTCTCAAAATAAAACCTCATTACATTAAATTATGCATTAGATAGATAACCAGGCCTGTGCTGCACTCATATGAATTAGAGAAAAACAGCTAGATAACTCAGCTAAATAATAGGCATTAATCTAGCTAACATTATATACATTTTTAAACAGGGAATTTGGTCAACGTGTAACATTGCATTTGGGCTTATTTTGATGATAACCTCTGGAAAATTATTATGCACTATTTCATAGCTATATGTTGAAACACAAACAGGAAAATTTCATAGCCTGTGTGTTTCCTTTACAATATATACAGCTGTTGAGTTTAATAACTTTCAAAACCTATTATTTTATTATACTAGGCCTGCATGCAGCCTATGTAAAAGGAACAGAATCAATTATTTCTTCATTTTGTTTAACTGGATTAGGAAAATGATATTAGAGGTTGGAACACAAGGATGGAAAAGTTAAAATTTTGGTCTTGCTCAGAGCAAACGGATGATTTGTTTATTCTTTTTCTGAGCCATGATCACAATGCCAAATACCGAATTAATACAGCATCAAAATCAAACACATATGTATAGAGGATATTATATCATTATGTATTTTTATTGGTTGTTTCTAGAAGCATGAGCTCACATACCTTACTCAGGCCTGACCACATTGATATGTTTATGCACGAATAACAAGCTTGGATTTTTAACAGGCTGACGTACCTACTCCACCGAAGGGTAAGGAACTGACTGTGTAGTGGATCATTACATCATTAACCACCACTCCTCCACTACTCGTCTCATTCAGCATTCGCTTGATCACCTCCAGAGAAAGAAAAAGAAATTAAAAGACTTTTCCCCTGATAATAAGGTGAACCCTCTGAAATTAAAATGATAAAAACTGTTTGACATGCTGTGTCTTATACAACATTATCATCAGCTTTGAAAAATACCTTCTTATCAGAAGAAAAGATGTAAAGAGCCAAAGGTTTTTCTCTATCATTAATGAAGCGAATGGCCTCACTGACATCACTGACAGTGAGAATTGGCATCACGGGTCCAAAGATCTCTTCCTGCATTATCCTGGCATGAGGCAAAACATCCTTCAGAACGGTAGGAGCTAGCAGAGACCAGGAAATACACATACACTAAAACTGTACGTAAATCCATCAAGGAACAGTTTACTGATCTACCGAATGAACCAACAAATTATATTTCATCACAAGTCATTCTCATACCAATATAACACTGTGATTTATCGCTGTCTCCACCCACAGCCACATTACATCCCTCCATCAGGGCCAGCACCCGCTCGAAGTGATTCTGGTTGATGATGCGGCCATAATCTGGAGAACTTTTAGGGTTCTCACCATAGAACTCCTGGAATTAGCACATTCATTGATCATTTACAATCTTGATATTCAAGTGCACTATTCCAATATGAATGACAATATGATTTCCTTTAAATAAATATATAAATAAATCAGACAACAAACCCTTAATGTTTGGCGAATCTCCTCAATCAGTTGGTTCTGGATGCTGGCGTTACAGAGTATGTAGTCTGGTGCGATGCATGTCTGGCCACAGTTAGAAAACTTCCCCCACGTGATTCGACTGGAGACAAAAACAGCAAATATTATGTCAATATGGAAAGTAGATGGAGCCATATTACTACATTATAGAGTATACATACTGTTAGTCAAATTTTTTGGAACATCCTATATTTTAGCATTTTTGTTTAAACGACTTCTTTTTAAATCTAAATATGTAACATTTGTAAAAAAATAAATAAATAAATAACCAAGGAATGGGAATAAGTGAATTAATAAATGTTTATTATTTATGCTTTACAGTTACTACTATTGCCGTCTATTAGTCTTTTGTCTATAGACATAATGGGTTTCACCTGCAAGGGTGCCTGCCTTTAATAAAGCACCTTTATTAAAGATCATAATCAAGAGTCACATTAGGATTTGATTTAATCAGTAGTTAATCAAAGTTCACAAAGAACTAGGCTTCATTCATTTACCAGCAACAAGCATTTTCTCCTGATCAGTGTTGCTGTTGATTTGCCGCCAACAACACTGTGGTGGGAATACACCCTGGATCGGATGCCAATCCATTGCAGGGCACCATGCATACATTCACACACTCATTCACACTACCTACCCTCCTATCAGCATGTTTTTGTGAGGTGGGAAGAAACCCACACAGACACAGAGAAAGCATGGCCAGGAATTCTTCACAGCTCAGAATTTAACCTGGGACCCTGGAACCGTGAGACGACACCAACTCCACTGCACCATAACAGTATGTATAGCGGTAGCACCTACAGCCTAAGAAGTATTTGCTTACTCAGCTGATTAAGGACAGTTGTTCAAAAATGTTCTCTTCCATTCAAAGCTTTGTGTGCGATGCTTATATTTTACTGCATCCACTATATACAGGCCCACCTGCATGTGCACCCTGAAATTTAGAGACTACAGTTAATCGGTTTCCATGCGCAGTGAGGTGTAGTAATCCTGAAGTTCATCACCATGACCACAGCAACAGGTGGTCCAGCACCCAAATAAAATCTGGGTAGTTATGAAGGGGGAGGGTGTATGACACATTGTGTACAGCAACAGATTAGCTACAGTCAGTTATTCTAAACCTACGAAATGAAAATATATGGCATACTGTAACAATTTAAGGTGATAGCAAGTTGGTGCATTCAAATCAGATGAGCTTGTAAACAATGTGTTACCGGCAAGCGACTGCAAGGTCACAGTTCTGATCAATATAGCAGGGACTTTTTCCCCCCAGCTCCAGAGTGACTGGTGTGAGGTGGCGTGCAGCTGCTTCCATGACCAGTTTCCCCACTGTGCTGTTTCCTGTGTAGAAGACGTGATCGAAACGCTGCTTCAGCAACTCCTGGGTTTCAGGAACTCCTCCAGTCACCACATGGTACATTTCCTTAAAGATTCAAATAAGCAATATATTACACAACAATCATGCTTTTGTAGGTTCATAACTAAGAACTGAGCACAAACACAAAGATGGACCAGTATAATGAAGGGAGACTCTGGTCTGGCCTCTGGCTAAAATGCTACACAGTCTCTCCCATTGTAACTTACCATTGCATGGACAGATCACAAGCTTGAGGCACCCAGGTCAAGATTTCATGTTCAGGCTTTTAGTTTTTATTCATAGTTGCCAAGAGAACAGGCTTAGTAAACTAGTGGTTACCAGGGTTTTCTTTCTTCTCTGGTTCAGTAACCAGAGAAAGAAAAACCTAATTACTTTTGACTTTCAGAAATCAAAAGTGATCTGTAATGCATATTTAAACAAAATGTGCTTGACGGTGGTGAGATGAGGTGGTGAGGTGGCTGAATGCTGTAACGATACCATGCTATTCATTCTGAATCGGTATTTGCTAAGCAGATTAATTAGCATGCATTGACAACATGCAACCTTTTCAGAGTTAGCAACATGCAAGTATGACAGAATTAAGCAAAGTAAAGTCCATTGTTCAACAGATTAGTTTAGTTTAGTTTTGAGTTCCAAGAGTGCTCATATTTAGTGCATTTGGACTGGACTGACACACACACACACACACACACACACACACACACACACACACACACACACACACACACACACACAA
>JAQQZR010000003.1:16708971-16723369 GCA_030068235.1 Notoglanidium macrostoma | reverse complement strand
TCGTTTTAACTGTACACTGTACCACATGTATACGTTGAAATGACAATAAAAGACACTTGACTTGACTTGACTTGATTTGGACATTTCACTGTTTGTATCACTCCGCTAATCTGTGTTAGCCACGTAAAATTCCGCTTCTAGCAACAGTCCAACTGAAACAGTTACTAGAGAAGAATTAGCAACATCATCAGTGGACATGGCAAATGATACATTTTTCATGAATATAACTTCCGACAAAATATGAAAGCTCATCAGGTGAAGATGGAAAGTAAGGAAGGGAAGTCAGCTCTTTTAATGGGAATGTACAAATCACTGTGAGCTAGCTAGCCAGTATATAAAGTGAGTGTGGGTGCATTGGGGGCAATTTTTGTTGACAGAAAAATAAACAAATAGTTTGAGCAAATTGTCCAAAATCTTAGTTACTCAATATTCATTTTCTTATTTATATTCAGTACAACAGCAAGACCTCAAGTGTGATATAGCTTTTATAGAACAGTTCTATAAACACGAAATTAATATCAAGTAAGTAACATTTTGGACACAATATGGTGAAATGTTCTGTTTATTTTTGATGGAAATAGATGCTGAAGAAGCCACACTCACTTTGTAGCACATTGGCTAGCTTGTTAGCTAGCTCACATTCCCATTAAAATTGCTTCTGGTAAAATTGGTGTCCCTTCTTCCTTTTCATCTTCATCTGACGAGCTTTCATATTTTAAGTCAAAAGCTATATTCCTGAAAAATATATTTGACTATATCCACTGATAATGTTGCTAACAGTACAGTTCGTTTCGAACTAGGAAGTGTAATTTTATGTGCAAGACACAGACGAGCACAGTGATACGAACAGTGAAATGCAAAAATCAGCATTCTTGGAAGGTCGCAGGACCAATCAAATTAGTAGACTGGAACTCACTGTAGTATAATACGTTATATTATGTTAGCGATCATGCTAAACCTTGTCGGATAAGTTTCTGGTCACACCAAATCGTGATACTGAACAAGCATGTTAGAGCTTTCTCTTGCCTGGTGGCCTAGCTAATGGGTTTATGATTCGTCCACCCCTGCAAAATCAAAACTCGCTGGAACTCACAGACCTGATCCAAATACCGAGGAAGCAGTTCTTTCAGCAGGCTGGCTGAATTCTTACTCAGTTCTGAAGGCTTCACCACAGCAGCATTGCCTTACAAGAGTAGGTTCAGAGTGATTAGACAATTCTCAACATGAGAGTAAATTTTACAGTACAATACAAAAACGCTGACATCTCTTAGTAAGATATACACTTTTACAGTTTTTAATTAAGCCGTAAAGTCAGTTTCTCATCATCATAAAACATGTCATTCAGTGATAGAGATATGTAGTTAGTTGCAAGTTTGAGGAATAGAAATTTGACAGCCCTAGCTGTTGTACCTGCTGCAATTGCTCCAACGAGTGGACCCAGGGTAAGACCCCATGGGTAGTTCCATGCTCCAATGATCAGAACCACACCCAGAGGTTCAGCTTTAATAAAAACATCATCTGTCAGGGTGAGGAGGTTTTTTTGAACAGGCTGTGGTCTTGTCCAGTCACTGAGTTCACGTTCAGCCAGCTTGATTTCATTCTCAAGCCCAATGAGCTCCAAAAGTGGCGTGTTGAACTCACTCTGCAGCCAAAGGACAGCATATAGTGCATGTTTTGTATTTGTGATTTATTATTTGCAAAACATACTTCCTTTCGTAGAAGATGCATTAAACCACGCATGAACTGTACCAGCAGTATTTATTTCACAGTGACCATGAAGTAGAAAAAGGTTCACAAAGACAAACAGTTCTATGCACATGATTTTTGACAATCCAGAAATATGTCATTATTAAGATTTATGTAATGCATTTAATTACTTTTGATCTAAAGTGAAATATAGTCCATAATTCTGTAAAATGAATCAAAAGTGTTTAGCTGATTAATATTTAAGTCTATTTAATATCCATGATATCAAATTATTGTTCTAGGCATGTCGGATGACTGCTATTTTTATGGTTTGTGAGATAAGGTTTAAATAATCACAATAACTCCTGTAGATAAGGAGAAAAGAGTTTCCCAAGAAACATAAGCAGGACTGTTAGTATTATTTTGGACAGAAATTATTTCAGCTCAGTGGATCATAGAAATTTCAAGATTTATTAGATGATACACTCATATGAAACATAATAATGACTGGTCATAATGCTCAATGGAGGCTATAAAAATTATACCAAAAGAAAAAAGCAGGGGTTCTCAAACCTTTCACCGCCAAGGACCCTTTTACTCTAAAATAAATTCCAGAGATTTTACTGGTGCAGATTTCTTTTATGAATGTAATCCAACTATTCAAATATTAGACTCATTATTTAACCCTAAACTGCACACATTATGATACTCTTATGGAAAATTATTTTATCATGTTTAATCAGTTTAAATACATTTTCAAAATGCTTATATTTCATTTTATTTAAGGGGTATTTTGGGGTAAATTGTCATATAGCAACACCATACAATTCTGTTACTTATGTCACTGCCGAAGCAACGATTCACACTGCATTCCATTTTGTTTATTCAAATTCAAAGGAATTTTTTGGAAAGTTCCTTTGTCAAAATATTTTTTCTACTTTAAATTTATTTTAAATTCTACTAGGAGTTCACACTGAATGTTCCTCAAAGCACATTCCTGTCTGTGGTGTCAGTATCTGCTAAAACTGACTCTTCCTCACTTCCTGTATCATGGGTCCACTGCACACCTCTATCCTGTACTCCACTTTGAGATACACTATTCTACGAGATCAGATAATTTTCCTTAAAAAAAAACATTCTAGTTCTTGCAACAACAAAAAAAAT
Source organism: Notoglanidium macrostoma (assembly GCA_030068235.1). NCBI lineage: Eukaryota > Metazoa > Chordata > Actinopteri > Siluriformes > Auchenoglanididae > Notoglanidium > Notoglanidium macrostoma. Next base: position 16,720,519 of record JAQQZR010000003.1, on the reverse strand, counting down.
GCTATTTCTCTGTACCATTCCTTGTTGCTGGGGTGGTATCTTCAAACATACACATTTTTGTACTTTTAGTATGTATCAAAAATAATTGGACCAATTATGATTAAATCTTCTTAAAGGTAAGATGTACCCATATTTCCAAGTGTAAAGGTACATATTAAAAGTCCAAATCTCTTGGATTAGCTGGGAAATGCATTGTCATAAAGATGAAAACAGGGCTGTTTTTCTAAGCTCATGAAAAGCTGACTTTTTAGAGAACCATGGTTATCACGGGACAGTGATGCTACAAACATATGATGATCTTATAGAATATGACACATTGCTGTAGATTAAACTACACAACAGTGAGTAAAGTAATTAAAATGAACTCACTACTAAACATTTACAGCAGTGACATGCAACATACAGATTAATGCATCAGTAATATTAATCCAAAATAATCATATATAATAGTGAAAAACTCAGTACATTTACGTGCACGCTAATATTCTAATATACACTATTATACCGAATATGACAATGTTCGTAATTTGATACGAGTCATGTAAACAGCACATTCCATTTGGATATTCCGAATTTAGCATTTTTCCTTTAAGACATGTGGAATATACCGATTTTATGCAGGTTTTAGGAGCATTCTTTGGACAGGTTTACAATTTATTTAATATAATCTCAGTTGGGGATTTTATGGCAGTTTATGATCCATGGCCTCTTGTTTGTTTATGGTCAGTTAACAAGTTATGTTATGAGTTATGCACGACTGCATGTAAAGTGGGAATATTAGTGGAATATTCATTTTCATTAGCCATATAAACAACATTTTGGAATAAGGCCAAAAACTGGAATATTTTAATTATGTAAATGTAGTGACTAACAGGGAACATTTTACTGCACGATGAGTACTTTTACTTTTGATATTTTGCTGATAATACTTAAATACTTTTACTTAAGTAAGGTTTTGAATGCAGGAATTTTACTTGTAGTGGAGTATTTTCATAGTGTAGCCATGTGCAAATAACACACTTTCTGTACTCGTGAGTTCTGCCACTCTACCTGCTGGCTTCTTAGGTGGTGCGGTTTTCAGCATATCGTTTATTCTTGGGGGATGAGTGAGTAAATCCAGAGTCACCCCAAAAAATATTTATACACTTCAGGAAAAAACGTTTTTGTATAAGTATTTTAATACTAAATTTACTCAGACATCACGAGATTAACACAAGTTACCTTTGGCCTCTACAGTTAAAAGAGGTGCTCAAAGTCATGGCCATTCGCTTCCAGGCATTTATGTGTAGAAGTAATCCTGAAGTATGGATACATTTTGTTTTGACTGACTCTGTATATGTTCACTTATTTTGATGACATAGGAGACATATTTCTCTCTCCGGCCTCGTTTTTGAATTTCTTCCATGGACCCATTAGACGTTTTTGACTTTTTGAATGCAAGAAAAAGTTTCCAAAACCTCAACAAACTCCTCCGTTGTTTTGATAAGTCCTTCAATTAAAGTATATGCGTTCACTAGAGTTAATTACTGGCTACGTTTTTCCTCAACTTCATTTAATTTCGACCTTTTTATGATTGCAAAAATAAATTACACAAAACAGGTGTTTTTGAGTAGACTAAAATGGTCGTATCTTCGTTCCTTAATCACTTCTCGCAGTCTTGGTGTCATTTTGTTTACTTTCTTATGCTCTATTATTCTACATAACAGGACTTTTAATTCTTTTGTAACATGGCTACATAGTGAGTGTGCTATTAGCACTTTTACTTAAGTAAAGGATCTGAACACTCCACCAGTGTTATTATCGCGATACTTCTTATCAGTGCAGTATTGCGATACTGATGAGAGCCTGATCCACCGTGCAGCTCTTACCCTGTGCAGGTCGTGTGTGAGAGCAGCACTGATCTCCACCTGTCTCTCTCTGATGAGCCGCAATAAAGCTCGGAGCTGCTCAGCTCTGTACTGCAGGACTCTGGACCTGCCTGTGTTAAAGGCTCTCCTGGCTGCATCTACTGCCTGTTTCTCCATTTCTTCTTCTTCTTCTCCTAATCATATTAGTCAAAAAGAAAGGAACATGCAACATTTCAAAATGCTGGTTAGACCTGCGCGCTAGTAAACAAACACCACGCTGACTAGCATTTCCCTCAGGCTAGTTTATATTACATTCGCCTTCAGTCAGCTAAGCGTGATGCATGCAGTAGTCTAAAAACAGCCGGTTTGGTCTGTTCATATAACAGCTTTCCAAATAAAATAAAAAACCCCAGAAAGAAACAAGCTTTACTTACTTTTTTCATACAAGAATCTGTAATGCGAAGCGTTACAGAGCAACAAACACCACCTCCAGGGTGGGTTAGGCTAGAAAACCAGTATGGAGCAGTATTTATTGTGCTGCACAGAGGGAGGTGCATCTCACATAAAGCCCTTACTGTAACTGTTACTGAATAATCAACACATCAGTCACACTGTCCAAAGTTACAAACTGCACACGACAGGCCTAATAATTAAACATCAGATAAGTTTTATTTTGCTAGAAAGAATCTCAACACTATATCTTGAGCATTACTTGACCTACAAACGAATAGAGAGTGAATTGCCCTTTAAACCTCAAAGTCCAGAGTAACATGCTGGACAAATTAGATGAATGATTAAACAGCTGATTATATAGGCCAATTCTTCTTATAAATAATAATATACCATCCATACCTTCTTTAATAAACTTTAAAGTATAACGTTAGCCTGGATTTAACATGACTTGCATTCAGTACAGCTTAACACAGTTTAACACAGTTTTTTCAAGGAAACGGACAAGCCTGGAATTTTTAAAATACTGTTTACTTTGTTTTCCAAAGCATTCTGAAATGTGAAGAAAAGATATTTTACATCTAATAATACACACATTATGAGGAACACATCCTGAAAATTTGTAACACTTGCCCCAGTGCCTACCAAAAATATTTATTATAAAATGCATTAACAGCTTTGTACTTGTATTATAAGATTTTTTTTTTTCAAAAGGGATAAGAAAAATGCAATTTACTTTACACAATGGTGGCTTAACGTATTACATGTTACAACACACATTAAACGAAGTATAGTGTATAATTGCATAATAGAGGTATTTAATGTTTGTTTTATTTACATTCGGTTAATGTCCATATTATGAAATGTATATTCCTGCTGTAACACATGGTTGCTGTCTTTTAGTCGTTCTTGTTTTCTACCACAATTTACATAGTAAAGTTTTATGACAGTTTTGCTCTTTATTATTAATTCTACAGTAAAGAGATGACGTTTCCAGAGAAGAGTGGAAGGGACTGTTCCTTTCTGGCCACCTTATCGCAAGAACCTCTGCAAAGCACACAACACTAAAATCAGTTCACACAGTACATGACCCACATTTACAGAAAACGATATAAAATAATGTACCACCAGCGGTAACATTTCATAAGTTTACACGGAAAGCTTGGTTTGACTGTTTTCCCGTCCTCCCCTTACCAAGGTAATTACAGCATCAGTCTTCTGGTCACGCAAGAGAAAACTAGTCATGCCTAGACAGTAATTTTCCTATTGTTCATTCTTTTCAGTCTGTTTAGTCGAAGAAGGGGGGTTTGGCCAGTTCTCTTTCAAATGGACAGAGACTCATTGTGGAGAACTTTCCCATGCGACCACTCACTTGGGAAGAGGTTTCACTGAAGAAGATTGCTGTTTTGTGAAAAAGGATGCAATGCATCAGGAAATGTCTTTTGTTTTAAAATCCTGAAGCAAAAATATTTAAACCCTAGTCGTGTAAGCAGAGGAGTGATGCTTGAAATAAGCCTTGTACCCATGGATCTGACATCAAATTACATTGCTAGTGTTTTATGGAACAGATTTCATCATTCATACCAACCTCTTTTTGATTTAAATCACTATAGCATTGTATTTTGACCAAATGTCATGAGTACTAGGAACCATATAGGAACTATAAAGCCATTCCACTAATGTTGTTACACAGACATTCAATCTGTGCAAAGGAAAAAAATTATTTACGCCACAAAACTATACATAAATCAATTTTGTCCCTCTTGAACAGTACTTTCATCATATAAATATAACTAAGGAACATTAATGAACTTTATGCATTAATCACTATACATATTTACATTTATACAGTACAGCATGATTTCTTTGCCTAGCCCAACTTGGAAGTAAACTGCAAACCATAAGAAGCCACAAGGACAAAACTGTAGCTTCTTGCTAATCCTCACAGCAATCTGGTCTCTAGCACATAATCTTAACCACAGATTTACCACTGACATAATGCATTGCAGAAATTTTTATTTTCTTTTGGGAAGTATAAGAGAAGGCAGCATGGAGTAGGGAAGTAAGGTGAAGCATACCTGTACCACAAAAGCTGCCAGCGCTGCAAGCATAGCAATGTGCGCCAAATTACGCCAGCGTTTCATGTTTACCCGCTTGATGAGGAGCATTCGGGCCCAGCGTAGTTTCTCTGTCGTGTGAGGTGGGTAGCGAATCAGGTTGAGCCTTTCCATGTTCAGACTTTTGATGAGGCAGCTACGCAAGTGACTCAACTGGTCAAATGTGTATTTGCCATGATAGTGACCGGTCCCGCTGTTACCTGTTGGATTTGGAATTTTCCAAAAAAAAGTCAAAACTGATGGGATTTGGTTTTCTATTTAAAAACAAACAAACAAACAAACAAACAAACCCCCCCCCCCACACACACACACACACAAAGAAAAAGGTACATAGTCCTGAATGCTTACCAACACCACCAAACGGCAAGTCACTGATGGTATAGTGAACAAGGCAGTCGTTGGCTAATAGTGCTCCACTGGACGTTTCCAACATCATCTTCTTTATCACCTTGGAAATTAAATGTCAACGGTAAGCCTGAAGGATACAGTATACATATAAATGTGCTACATTTGTAGTACATTTGAGTTCACCTTTTTACTGGAAGAGAAGACGTATATCGCCAGAGGCTTCTCTCTTTCAGTAATGAACTGGATGGCTTCGTTCAGTCCATTTACAGGGATTATGGGCAGTACAGGCCCAAAGATCTCCTCCTGCATCACCTTGGATTCTGGGGTTACATCTTTCAAGACAGTGGGAGCTGAGGTACACAGTTAAAATTAGTGCTGTGAATGTAGAAATGTTTTATAAAAACAATAGTTTCTCCATAATGATTTATTTTTCACCAATATAGCACTGGGATTCATCATGCCCTCCGCCTATAGCCACTGTGCTCCCCTCCATGAGAGCCATTATTCTCTTGAAATGGCGCTGGTTGATGATGCGTCCATAGTCTGTGAAGGTCTTAGGATCATTTGTATAAAATTCCTGCCACAGAAATATTTTAAATGTCAGAGGTAGACAAATCATAAATTTATCAGAAAGCCCACCATGCAATTAAAAGCTCCAATGTGCTTCACTGGTCACGTTTTGGTTGCCCAAAATGTACTGGTTACGAAACCTACTTGATCACTGGGTAACTACATATTAAAACCAAACCTGACTGACTCGGTTGAAATGTGGTACAGAGTAACGTTTTTGACTAATGTTTGTGCTCAATAAAAAGTCAACGAGTGGTTGGCCAACATTGTGGCTGAAAGCTGTAGTGTTCTGTTCTTGTATCACACATATCATGGATAAAAGATATCATTTGGTTTGAGTCAATAAAGAGTAGTTTTTTCTTTTACTGGTGATCACAAAATCTGCATATCCCAGGCTACTTATATATATATTCACTCCGAGATGTGATTTGTTAAATTAGAGTTATGTTTTACTAACCAACAGTTATATTTAATAATATACTGTATGTACTAACCTGAATGCATTTTCTAATCTCCTCCACCACTTTGTCTTGGATGCTAGTTTCACAAAGGATGTAATCTGGGGCTATGCAAGTCTGACCACAGTTAACATACTTCCCCCATGTGATGCGGCTGAGAACATGGAAACAAAAAGCATGTGAACCACAGAAAACTGTGCTGTTAAGAGCATCACTCTTCTTTTTTGATTCTGTCCTTTAACACATCACTGCATTTCATTGCTGAGTACCTGTACTGTACAATGACAATCAAGTTCTCGCTCTCTCTCTCTCTCTCTCACTGGAAAGTGTTAACTCTTTTACCAGAGGTAAAAAAAAAAAAAAAAAGTAATTCTACCTGTGTTGAGGGTGCCCGTGTCCAGCATTGAATTTATTTTTGATGTTACACTCCACAGCAGTGGTTAATAGCTCGTATGAAAGTAGACATTAAGAAGATTAAGAATTTGCAGGGGGTTTTAATTTTTTTATATGTATGTCTGTTTTAACCTAGCCTACCAAGTATAAAATATTTATTTTATTGTGGCACTTGTATATGGTGTTTCACTATCAAAAACGCTTTAGGTGTTTTAGCCATTTTATCTCTGTACCAGTGTTATTGTAGAGAGATGTGGTGGCTCACCCTCCTCCCATTTCCCATCACCCTGCTCACCAGCAGCTAAACACAGTCATGATAATCTACACACAGCAACCCAACTGTGTCCTGACCAACCTTATAACAGACTTATAAGCAATAAGATAAATCATTTGTTAATACTGATTGAAAATGTCTGATAAGTTGGTACTGTGAGAAAGTATCAAGTGCCCTCTTTTGTATAGATGTGCTAACAGACACGTGTGATTGGCTAGTATCACTCTGACTGAGTGGGAAGTAAGGAATGCATCTCTCTTAACTGTAGTCAAAATCTGTTGCACCACCACACGGTAGCTCATTATGTTTGTTTATTAGAAATGTTATATTTTAAATCAGAGCCGGTTAATTACACTTTCTTATGCAAAACAATACATTCACTGAACATAAAGGAACACAATCCTTTTTAAATCAGGAATTGGACACTGATAATGTAACAATGAAGTCCTGTGTGTATTTACTTATCTCACATATCTCAGACCTTGACCTGAAATCTTAATGACAGCCGTTTTTCCATGACTCCTCTATAACTTGTGATGTGTAAAGCTCACCGGCAGGCTATTCGGAGGTCACAGCCTTTATCAATATAGCAGGGACTTTTTCCCCCCAGCTCCAGAGTGACTGGTGTGAGGTGGCGTGCAGCTGCTTCCATGACCAGTTTCCCCACTGTGCTGTTTCCTGTGTAGAAGACGTGATCGAAACGCTGCTTCAGCAACTCCTGGGTTTCAGGAACTCCTCCAGTCACCACCTGGTACATTTCCTTAAAGCATTAATGAATGCTTTAGTTAAAATCATGCAATTGTTTAGGCAATCTATTTCAATTTATGTAGCTATGTACTATATATGTACACAGCAAGGTCTTGGAAGCATGATTATGAATACTATGAAGTCTGAGACCACATTGAAAATTGGGTTTCAGAATTATGGAACAAAGAAAGTCATTGTCTTGAATGTTTAATATTCATGATTCTGCACTATTTCTAGGTCCCTGGTAAAATGTAAGCAAAAGTGTAATATTGACCATGACAACTACTTTGTACAAAAGGTCAGATTTTACTTATGCCTAATCTCTGCTATTGAAGAATGTGTTCAGATGACACACTGATGGACTCAATCTAAAATGGATCATATAAGATTTTGCACAAAAGTGTGACGTTCATGCCAGCTCGAGCGCAAAACGAATACTAAGAAATATTTAAAATATTTCACTCACATTGCTGTCAATAATATAATTTGTAATGAAAATTGTTGTATTAAATTGAAAAAAAGAAAAAAAAAAAGAAAGAAGCATTGACACCAGTGGGCTCAGACTTTTGGACTGTAGATTGGCGGTAGTAATATTCTTGTAGTAACATTGTATAAAGATTTTACCGGGTCCAAGTACATCTGCAGGAGCTCCAGGACCTTGGCAGTGTGAGAACTGACCTCTGATGGCTTCACCACTGCAGCATTACCTTAGAAAAATACACAGAAGATAAGATCAGAAGAGAAATACACTACTGTGCATTTAAACTCTACTTTTATCAAACCACTTGATTTGTACAACAGCAGCATATCTCCAGTTTGTGAATATGAAGAGTTGCATAATCTTTCTGCAAATAGTAGAATTCTACCTCATTAGCACAACTGTTAAACATCTGGCTCAGATGCTTTACCAGCAGCGATGGCTCCTACAAGTGGCTGTAGCGTCACAGCTAACGGATAATTCCAAGCTCCGATAATAAGCACCACACCGAGGGGTTCTGGCCGGATGTAAACCTCATCTAAGACGGTGATAAGACTTCTAGCCACAGGACGAGGGGCTGCCCATTCTGCCAGCTTGCTCAACGCCAGCTTGATCTCTCCCTCAAGGCCGAAGATCTCATACAGCAGCGTTCCGTTCTCACTCTACACAAAGCAAAAGAACACTTGTAATGAAAAGAAATATCCAGCAGGATAAAAGTTTTATTGTCAATTACAATTCACCTTGTTCAGGTCCTTCTTGAGAGCATCGGTGATGTCTTTTTGCCTTTCTGTAATGAAACGCTGTAGGTTTTTCAGCTGCTGTACTCTGAAATCCAACGGTTTAGATCTCCCTGCTTGAAAAGCCTTCCTGGCCTGCTGAACCACCAGCTGCTCTCGAGACATCTATATCAAACTAAGAGACAGAACTCATATCAAACTGCACATTTACAAAACATACTGAAACCAATATAGTCATAACTGTACATATTGTGTGGAGAAAAAAAAGAATGAAAAAATTGAATCATGGCTCTTTTTGTAAGAAATGCTTGTGAGGCACCAGCAGGGTCTGAGGTTTTCTACACTCCGAATTTCTGCCGGTGATAATTTCCCCCCACATGTTCTCATTAATTATATCAATGTTTTTGTACTGAACATCCAAGAAACATTAATGATAATTTGCAACATATATTCAAGTAAATAGTTGTTGCTGAATGTTTTACTGTAATCAAATTAATAGTAATGATTACTGTGTAGTATGGCTATAGATCTATCATAGACGTTTGCTTTTTAAGAGCTAAACACCAGACTTTTGACTGAATATTTTAGCAAGAAAAATTATTTTAATTTCCTTGAAACTTTCCTTTTGTTGGAAAGTGTTAATACATTGCAGCTGTATAAACAATTTTTTAATTTTATATTTCTACTTCATTTTTAAATATTTTTTTGAACATTTCACTGGCTGTAACATTACATTCAGTGGTTTTATTTCATAGGTAGGTATTTGTACTGTTGACTTCAAGGTTATCTATCTCTGTGACACCTATTGAGCCTGGTTTTTCATTGGATTCAGGTAATTTGCAAGTTATAGTTTGTAATGGCTTGGTTTGTTGCACACCAAGATGATAGATAGATGATTTCATGGTGTTCCATGTTTCCGGACAAAACAGTAAACATAGTTCATTAGCTCAATACCCATATATTATTTTGTAATTTCCAAACTTTTCTGAACTACTTTCTGACATCATCAACTAGTAGCATGAGAACACACAAGTAGGTCTGGGCTAATCCCACAGGCACAGGCTTGGGCAGAGTGTTGCAAAATGGTTGCAACATACACATAAAATATTGCAAATATAATTCATATCATCTGATAGTGAGATCTTGGAGCCCTGCTCTGTTGGGAAAAAAAGCCTAGAAGAAGAAGCCATCTGTCACAAGACTGAACTTTCTGATATGTAACAAACCAAGCCATTCCAAGATGTAATTAGGTAGCTAGCAAGCAATCTCCACACTGAAAGCCAGTGCTGTTGAAACAGACTTACAGGTTGGTGGCCAGATAATGAACTTAATATCCTGTACAAAGGTCTATAATATCTTATACTGTACAAGTTAGCTATATTTACCTTAATAAACAGTAACAGGTATATCCTGATCACAGTCTCCCCCTCGTTTTATACTGTTTCTAATATTCCACCAAAGATTATACAAGCACAAAGATCCGAAACTCTGGTGCTGTTTTGACAACCGCCGCTAGATGGTGCTGTGGTAGCGCTGCCGCCATTTTGGACTGAAAACACCAATGGCAACAAAATGACAGAGAATATATATTAGGCACTGCTATGTCTTGTATAATACTTATAAAATGCATCATGTGCTTGTTTTATGTGTCTAGCTTGCTTAATTTTGTTCTGTCGCTGCGTGGAAGTTTTAATTGGGACCTGCTGTAGGACACTGCATACACTGGTACAATGACATTAAATGGTAACATTTATGTTTAATATTGTACAAATATAGTAGTAGCATCCTGAAGTTCTGCGGGACCCTGTGGGACCATTGAATGAGCATTCTTGATTCAACACAGTCCCTAACAAATAAAATAGTATAAAAAATTTAAATATCCATACTAACCAGTTAGGATTTATTTTGTATATACTAGATACACTGCATTACAATAGGTTTTATTATGTTATGTTATGTCTTTCTATTTGGAACAATAAGAATTTGTTAACCTGAAGCCAGGATTTGAAAGTTTTTTTTTAATAAATTAAATGCTGAATGAACACATAATACAAATTAAATACAGTAATAATTCAATAATAGGCTGTTATGTATGTAATTACGTTAGTACTACTGCAGCACCATCTAGCGGCGGTTCTCAGAAAACAACAACAACAAAAACCCGAAGAGTTTCGGCTCTTTGTGATTCTCTACGCTCTTTGGTTCCAACAATGGTGACGCGACTTCTTCACTTTTCAACCGTTGTTGAAGAATGTGGTTATATTTACCCCAGCGCCATCTGCTGGTGAACCATATTACAGTAATAGTTCTACAAAGCCTTGCTGCAAAACTATAATAAAGAAAAACACTTATTTTTAAAGTTAAAACATCTATTTATTTGTTTGTTTGTTTTAAGTCGTTTTTTATTTTTTACCATTTAGGAAAATAATTTAATAATCACATGCTTTGAATTACACCATTTAATTATATTGTACATTATAGAATAAAAATCATAATACTGGGCATATACTGGGCAATTTTGGCTGATATTATTCATAATACAAGTTTCAGGCTTCCAGATACCTTGTAAATTGTCAATTGAAATGATTGGGCGCATTGAAATTTGCCCCCTCTGTCTATAGCTATAGTTGTATTCTTTGTGTATATAGTCTAATGTTAGCTGCTGGAGCTTAAAAATATCAGTATAATGTTGCTTAATGCTATTTCTTCATTCAATATGTTGTATTTTTTCCACTAGGTTAGCAATCTGTTTCACTGAGAACGTGATGTGCAGATGTTTTATTTATTTATTTTTTGCATCACATCTTTATTGATTCTGAACATGATACATCACTTTTCCACAATGGGTTGGTTGCATAATTCAATTCTCACTCGGAATATCCTCCCTCCCTCCCAACCGCCCACCCATGAAGTGTGAGTCATCAGTGTAGATAAAAACAATAATGTTTTATTTTTTAGGGGGGTGTTAAATGGGGGTGGTGGTGTACAGTATCACTTACTCACCTACAGAAATTAGGTTATCAGGCTTTTTTTTTCCAAAAATTTAAGAAGTGTGGTGTGGTGGTTAGCACTGTCACCTCACAGCAAGAAGGTCCTGGGTTCGATCCCCGGGTCACCCAGGGTGCCTTT
>JAQQZR010000003.1:16697074-16708871 GCA_030068235.1 Notoglanidium macrostoma | reverse complement strand
ACCCCGCCTCTCGCCCGAAGATGCTGGGATTGGCTCCAGCTTCCCCGTGACCCAGACGGATAAAGCGGTATAGATAAAGGATGGATGGAAGATATGGCTTTTTTGTTTGATTGTCTATGCAATCCTCATTAATCCAGAGGTGGACAACAGACACTTTTATAATGTGCAGCAATAAGACACTTTGCTGTAATAGGAAAAGGTTAACCAGCTTACTTTCAAGGGTCCTTATGGCCAAAACTTCTGGAATAAAAAATCTCTGGGTGTACAGGATTTCTTTGTGGGTGATGTTGGAAATTGCATCAACTATTCCTTTCCCAAAGTCTTACTGTATGTTTACATTCCCAGATGCAATAAAAGAGGGTTCTTTTGTCTGTTCTACATTTTACACAACTGTCAATCCTACAAATTAGGGTTGAATTTATTGAGTTTGTCAGGAGGTACATGTGTTCTCATAAAGCAAATATATTGGTTCAATTTAAATCTACTATTAGATTTATTAACGTTTGTTCTTGATAGAAGGCCTTTTCCCATTCCTGCTCTGTAATAGCTATCTGAAGATCCTCTATCCACACCATTCTTTTATAATTTGAGAATTCTGTACACTCTCCTACCAATTTTCTACATGAGATCTTTCCTTTAGCACAGGATTCTGATGTTGCCAATACTTCAGTGATACAGCAGGGAATGAATATGACTGAATCCTAGAGCAAATGAAACACCATTTTTGAGAATATTTGATCAAATTCTATTGAGGGACCCAATATTTTTTTTTTAGAAGATTCAAAGAATATATGGCTCTTATCTCCTTAAGCTTCTGAGATCATTAGAGTTCCCTAAACATGTCTTGTGTTTCAGACCAAGCTGTAATTGTGGTTTTAACAAATGGATTAATGGCGTTTTGCCTTCTGACAGAATCTGAGTAGAGATCCAGAGTTGGTCCTCTGGCACTGTTTTCTCTATCTGGACCCATGGTAGATTAGAAGGTAGATTACAATCTAAGATGATCTGCCCTAAAATACCATAAAAGGTTAGGTCTTGGTCATCTTTTACTCCAGATAAAGCTTGTTAATACTTTCTCCATGCTAGAGGAAAATGCTGGTGGGGGTGTAAGAGGAATTGAATGAAATAGATATAAAAATTTGGAGAGAATATTAATTTTAATAGCAGTGATTCTGCCAGTTAATATGAGGGTGGGAGAGATCCATCCATCCATCCATCCATCCAAGCTGTCACTTACCTGAGCAACTTTAACATCCATTACAGGGAATGTATAATAGATGCACAGATCTACAAACTAAAACAAATTACTCTTATAATTAAGTCATAATTTTAGGAAAAATAAGTCACAATATATTTAAAAAATGTCTTTGAATCTCTGCAACTAATTTAATCCATCTTTCGGTGATGTTTTAACCTTTTATAACTCTTTTGTTATAGAGCACATGAATAAACTGTGGAGGCAGTAATATGTTGGCTGGAGAGACACGATTAAGACCAGTTTGTGAAGGTGTTATAAGGTTTAGTTAATACATATTTCATGTCTGTAATATTTATGAAAAAGTATATAATATTTATGAAACTATAACTGCTCGGGTTGCCCACAGGGTCACTGGTATTTATCTGTGGAACAAAACCTGCATTTGTAGTAGATGTGCTTGCATATATTAATTTTCATAGTCATGAATCATTGACCTTGGATTATTGTGCTTCAGAAATTCTCTGATGTTGTTCTATCATTGAGTTTTATCCCACGTGCTTTATTTTCAAGTGTTCAAGCACAGTGCACAATATGCAGTGAAATTTTTACCTGCATATTATTCTGCAGCAAAATTATAAACGAGCATACTGTAATTTTCCGCATGAGTGTAGAGTACCACAGTATTAAGAGAATTTGCACAGTTACAGGTTATATTTTGGGTGTTGGGATGGTAACAGTTGCATGAAGCTGCGAAAGAGCTCAGTCAAAAAAGATACATAAGTCTGCAAAATTACTACAATTATGTAGTGATAGGTATATACAGTATACAGCTTTACCATGTATGTACAATTTATATATATATGTATAGAATAGCAGAGCAGCAGAACGACACACTGGATATGGAATAAAGATACAATATGTACATCAAGAACAGTAATAATAGGAAATAAGAGGGGGAAAGGGGCAATAAGAAGGTATACAAGAGAGACAGTGAATATGAACAGCAGTATAATCAACAATACATTGAGAATAACAATAAAATGAAAGCAGAACAGTAGATTTGCTGACAATAAGACACTGAATATGGAATAATATCTCTGTGATAAAAAAGCATGTATTGATGGTAGTGAAATAGTGTATTCAAATGTGACACAGAGGTGAGCTGTTGTACAGTTTTATAGCAAGTAAGTAAAGGTAGGAATGATTTTTAAAAAAAAGTGTATATGATTAAGTATATATTATTATATATTATAGTATTAAATATACTATGTGTATATTAAGTATAGGTTTGTTTACATTGTTGGGTAAATGTGTAACACTAAAATTTGGAGTGCTAGTCTCACGGGCTTATGTTCTCTTAGAAAGGAAACAGTTTCTGAATTACAGCTAACATAGTTATTCTTAAGAAATGAGAAATCAAGCAATTACATGATCTCAAACATATTTTGATCAATATATAGCCAAGAAATAAGGAAGCTGAAAAATAGCTTACCAGCTGATAAACATGGCCTATAGCCTGAGAGCTGACAGCTGGACAGATCAAGCTGTGGATTTCATTGATTTGACCATAGTTATGTGTCTCAGAATAAGGAATTATATTATAAATTAAAGGTGCACTTTAATTACACGCTACTCTTTTCACCAGCTCCTACAGTATAGACATCCACCAGCAGGTGGAGCACATGAGGCATTCACCTGGTTTACTGCATTGGTGAGTTGTGCCTCGATATAAAGCAGTGAATGGAGCGTTTGTCAGATTCATTCACCCACCCCATTAATTCATTCACTGATGAACTCGATATACAAGCTCGCTATAAATGTGAAACCCTTTTCCTTGCTTAATATTCAAGATTTTAGGAATTGCTGCAGCATTGAAATCCTGACGCATGCTAATAGTAGGTTATTTCAACCGTTTTAATCCCAGGAGATATAAAATGTGCGTGTGTCTGTACCTCTGTTAATAAAAATTTATTCTATCTATCTATCTATCTATCTATCTATCTATCTATCTATCTATCTATCTATCTATCTGTATGTATGTATATATATAGATAGATATGCAGTCTTAATAATAACAAGAGTACATAATAGTCTAAATAATAATAATAATAATAATAATAATAATAATAATAATAATAACAGGAGCACTATTGCTGGTGGCGGAGGGCGACGCGCAGGCGCACATCGGCTCGCGGATGAACCCTTTATTATGATGTAGGGCAGCTCTGCAGTTACGTCAAGTCTCGCGCACAGGAAGAGTGGGTCAGTGTGGTGGTGATGCTGCTGGGACAAGGAGGACCATCAACAGACTGAAAATGCCTTCTTTAGATTAGCTGTTATTGTTCAGGAATAAGGAAAGGCGCTTAGTTTAAAGCTAGATCAGAATCATCTTGTCTCGAGAGGACTGAGGAAACCGAATAAGCAACCTAGCCAGTTGTGTGCTTGGATGGATGTTGAAGAGCAGCGGCGTTTTTGCTGTTATTTCCTGGAACTGTGCAGATTTTCGGATTATAAATCGATGCATTTTGTTGTTATGCAGGCAGCAGACCGTTCTTTTATCCGCTCTTACACGGAAATGTTCTTGCACGCGTAATCCATCGAGCATTATTACTGTTGTATTCATGCTTTTGTTCGTTGTATTTTGACCTGTTTGGACGCTGTGTGAATCCTGCTATGGGCTTCACACTGACCCTGAGCTCCAGCACTGAGTCCCAGCTCTCCATCACACTGCTTTTATCCAGCGATAAACTCCTCTGAC
The DNA here is from genome assembly GCA_030068235.1 of Notoglanidium macrostoma. Classification (NCBI taxonomy): domain Eukaryota; kingdom Metazoa; phylum Chordata; class Actinopteri; order Siluriformes; family Auchenoglanididae; genus Notoglanidium; species Notoglanidium macrostoma. The sequence goes on along the minus strand of JAQQZR010000003.1, from coordinate 16,704,915 downwards.
ACCATGTAGGTAGTCGTAATTTGACGGCTGATTTCCGACGGAAACACAAAGCAGTGGTTAGCTAAGTGCTAACTGGGTCAGAAAATGACAGCCTAGGCCAGCCAGGGGAACTAGCTAGCTCCTCCAACTCCCTCTCCATCTATTATTACTGCAGTTTGCGCTTCGCTAACGCCTGCTCGCTTAAACACAACACAAAGGACTCGGTTAGTGTTGTTGTCAAGGAGCATATCTATATTTCACATAGGATTAGCCATCTAGCTGGCTGTGTAGCGACACGGCTATCTTCTGTAACGTTCTGTGTGGCGCGCGCGAGCTGTTTTGGTATGGGTAACACCGGAATGACACCGTGTTCAGCTTCAGCCCTGAGCTTTGGCTTAGCTAGTGCTTAAGAATTCTCCCTCAGCCCTTTATCACACACTCTGGACAGAAATGGAGACGGTTGGAGATTTCGAGTACTGCCGAAAAGACCTGATAGGACACGGAGCCTTCGCGGTCGTCTTCAAGGGACGACATAAAAAGGTGAGTGAGTGAAGCTCGTGCCTCTTTTCCCTCCAGCGCGTGCTCAGGTTCTGCAGTGAGCATAATGTCTGTCCATTCACTCAGGCTTTAAAATATGGGTCAGAGCTCTGTGCCGGAAAACTGACTTTTCCTTTGGTTCTACCGGTATTATGGATGGACATCTGCACTGTACAATATCGATAAATAATCACAATATGCGTTTATTATAACCAGTGTAAACAAATTACAGTAGAGCTTAACTCGGCTAAATATTCTCGCTTATGTGTCCAGGCAGTGTAGAGACACCTGCATCATTCATTCATAAAAACAGCTCCATTGAGACTGCTGGGTGGCAAAAGGAACTCATTTAATGTATTCCATAAAAAACAGCACAACATTTTTTATTTTCTAATTACATTTCATGAGCAAGATAAAACAGAATGGAGCTGTAATGTATAATGTTCTTCACCTGTCACTAGATGGTTACTCAAATGTTACATCAGCATCATTTGAGTTGACTAATGCCTGTGTGTGTGTGTGTGTGTGTGTGTGTGTAAGAAGTCAATCATTGCTTTAAAGCTTATCTGTCAGCCTGTGGTCGTGATCAATAGCATCGGGGCAAACCTGACATGTTTGTTCCTTGTTTTCTGATATATGCTGTAAATTGGACTTGACATATGTAACACTGAAGCACGAAGTTTCGAACCTCGTGGCCAACCTGAGTCTTTCTGCAGTTTTGCATGTCCTCCTCATGCCTGTATGGGTTTCGTCCAGGTGCTTCAGTTTCTTCCCACAGTCCAAAGACATGCAGATTAGGCCAACTGGCTATTCTGAATTACCCATAGGTGTGAATGTGAGTGTGAATAGCTGTCCGTGTCTCCGTGTTAGATCCGTGGTAGACTGGTGACCTGTCCAGGGTGTACCTCGCCTCTCACCTGAAATCAGCTGGGCTTGGCTCCAGCTTCCTCCCAAGCCACAGTGAATAAGCAGCATAGACAGTGATTAAATGGACTAGGTATGCTCCGATTCGGTAATGACCATCGGTTGACCACAAATCCCCACAGCCATTCTCCAAAACCTAGTAAAGCCTATGTAAAAGAGTGGAAGTTATTATAACCGTAAAGGGGGGCAAAATCTGAAATGGGATGTTCAGAAGGCACATAAGATAGTTATGGTCAGGTTTCCAAAAAACTCTTGGTTGTATAGTGTTCATGAATGCATGTGTCATCTAGGACACAACACAGACCTTGCACTTGGACTTAGTGCAAGAAGGGCAACTTGTCCTTCTGCAAGTTGCCATTGCACCTGCAATGTTTTGGGTAGAAGCCCATAGAGGGCGGGTTACAGTTTCTGTGTCTCTTCACAAGGTAGTGCAGGCATTTGTGGCATGTATTTCATCAGACGCTCATGAATAGAACGAAGTGAACAAGCATGACTTGTGATGTAACGATTAAGAGGCCTTTTTTTGGAGATAATTGCAGTAATGATCCTGTTATTAGTCATTTATCATTCCATAATTCCACAACAACCACAACTGTTTTTCTGGAAGAGGAACTAGCAGAGCTTTACTGCCCATTGGACGCAACTTAAGTTCTTGATTAAATGGATTTGTAACTAAACTATGCAGAGTTAGGCCATGATACTACCCTGTTAGGGATGGATAAGAAACGTGACACACTTGGCTTGTGACCAATTGCACTCTTAAAAAATAGTCCTACACATACCAGCTGAGTCATTTATTTTGTCAGTATTGTGTTGTGAAACTGCTGAGAGAGAACAGTTTTCCCTAGTTTTAGCTTGCAACATGACAGAAGCACACTGCCGATGAGGAGGATAGTGCACACAAAATGGCTTATTATAAACTTTCATGACACGGCATCGATCTTGAACCAGACCAGCAGTGACTGATTCACCATCATCTCCTGATTATTGCACCACTGGGAAGCATGAGTGATGTTTTTTCCCTTGATTTCCTTTATATTTCGTTCACTTATTGGCAGGAGTGCAGAAGTCCGGTTTTTATATAATGAGCGAGAAAATAGCTGCTAGGTTTGTAGTACATTTAACTGTAATTAATAACTTAATTATTTGGAAAGCATGTACTGTCACACTGATGGTCTGATTTACACACCTGTCTGTCTGGATGTTAGGGTTGTGTTTAAAATGAAACTTGGGTGAGGCTAAATGTGCTCTTTGCTAGATTAGCTGGAGTGTAAATGATTTGACCTAAAAAAAAAAAAAAAAAAAAAAAAAGGAGGCTGAGTCTGTATAGAAATGGCTTACACGCTTTGCTGAGCAGCCTTTCATTGAAATGATCCGACTGATGTCATTCTCGCATGTAGGCGGTGACCCAGGGCTCACAGGAACATCTCCTATTAATGCCTGCTACTCAAAGATTTCCACTCAGCCGATGGTCTGCTTTGGTCACGCAATTCTCCTTCCTGGGTTAAATGTATCTCCAAGTGGCTACAGTCACTTTATACCACAGCGTCGTTCATTTGCCGAATCTGCCAGGCCATAAGGTGTTGATAAATTTTTTTGATAAACTTAGTGCTGAGCTATAAGAGGCCTCACTGAACGACCGATCAGCGTAGTTCGCCTATGTGAATGAAAAAGGCTTAAATTATCTAATCTCATCCATGTCATCGTTCCAGCTGTCTTTGTTTCCGTTTCCTGTCAAGCACAGAAGTGTAATCAATGGCTGTCTGTCTTTTTCATGTCAATCCGTTGTCAGAAGACAGATTGGGAGGTGGCCATCAAGAGCATTAACAAAAAGAACCTCTCCAAGTCACAGATTCTGCTTGGGAAGGAGATCAAAATTTTGAAGGTGAGTTGATATTTGAGGCTATGTTACAGCGTCTCGTTATGTTCAAATTGTCCTACTCAGCATTTGAGAAGCTCAGCCGCTAGGGCTGGTTACATACCATATATTTTTTTTTTTCTTTTCTTTTCTCTAGGAATTGCAGCATGAGAACATTGTGGCGCTCTACGATGTCCAGGTAAGCAAACATCACATTTAGCTTTGTTTTGCTGTTGATTCACGTTTCTGTATTTCTGTTCATCTGCACAAAGGTGGTTGCCAAGTTTCACAATGCCTCTCTTGTGCACTAAAAGCTGTCTCTCCTCTCTGACTTTGAATAAAAATGTCCCAGGACACAACTATTAACCAAAACTGTACCACAGAGCTGTTAAATCCTCAAACCCGATGGTGTGGAGTCATATAACAGCAGCTCTGACTGTAGTTCCAGCAGTAATATAAATGATAGGTTTATAATGCGCTAACCCTAATATGTGATCGTTTCCATAGTAACGGCTGATTCACAGGGACTTGTACGGTGAATGCTGCACATAATCCAAGCCTAATAATAAACATATGAAAATGTGGTTATTTATCAAACCACAATACAGTATATAATCATTGATATGGTTTTCTGTTGATGTAACATTTATCAAAGGAGTCTCCTGTGTCACAGTGAGGACGTTTTTTGCCCCAGTAGAGTCACTAACATGCCAAGTTATGTTTTAGAGGCTTATTAGCTTCAAGAGAGAGAAAAAAAAGATTTTCTGGTCAACTGTTCCCTGTAATGTAAGCTATGACAGGACCTAACTTGTCTTGCAGTTGTTCCGCAACATTAAGTGTAACTATAAATAGAAGAAAAGCACAATCTGTTGCTTGTTAGTAAATCAAAATGATAATCATTGGCAAATTGCTGTGCTATAAGAAGAATAAAGCACTTCTAGGGTCTGATGTTAAAGAAAAAGAATCAACTTCAGGGTGGTAGCAGTAACTCCTCACATCCTGTCTGAGCGCAAAATGGTAGCTTAGTGATTAAAACATTGGACTAATGAGTGGAAGGTTGCGAGTTCAAATCCCAGCACTGCCAGGTTACCTCTGCTGGGCCCTTGAGCAAGGCCCTTAACCCTCAACTGCTCACTTGTATAAATGAGACGTACTGTATGTAAGTCGCTCTGGATAAGGGTGTCTGCCAAATGACATAAATGTAAATGTAAATCCCACATCGATCTGGATTATAAGGATTATTTTCCTATAACAGCATGCCTCGTTGTGTTTTATACCGACAGGCTTAGTTATCACTTCGGCTCATCTTACATGGCTCAGGGTTGCGTCTCCTGACCCACATTTGCCCAAACATTTACTGATATTTATATTGTTTAAAGATGTTTGAATGACAGTAAATGCACTAATGACTGTTCTGAAAGGACAGACAGCAAATAGGGAAGACTTTTTTTAATCCCTTGCACAAAAGTCATTACTGTACGGCTGAAAATAAGATAATTCACCATTTATTATATTATTAGCCAAGTGCCTTAGGTGAACCAATTCCATTAACATGTTAACCAGATTTAAAAAATGTCAGTACCCTCACCGCGCTTTCGCTCTTCCACGATGGTTTATTCTAGAAATGTTTAGTCTTTTGTGGTATGGTGCGGGATGGATCTGTGTCGCTCCACTGGCTCTCAGCTGAAAGATTCGTACGTGCGCCGACGTCTACAGCTAGATGAATGCAAGTGGATTCTGAGAAGCAGCCCGGGGTTTAAAAGCCAGCACTGTTGGTTTAATTGGGCTCATCTGGAGTCAGTAGCGTGATGTCTTCTGGCGTTGAGGAGAAAATAGACCCAGATTTCCACACACTTGGGAGAACAGAGTTGTTCCCTGCTCATCCCACATGACGTCTTTATGCAACACTCCCACTCTGGAGCAGCAGTGCTGACAGTGGCCCTTAAGCTACCCTTTTCATGCTTTAACTTAAGCGTCAGTCACTCTGTCTTGTATACCTCCATCACATCTCCCGCTCCATCTTCTGATGGATATGGAGTCTTTGTGCCACTTTTTATTGTAGTCCATGTTATAGGGAAGTTAATGTTCTAATTCCTGACTTCCAAAAAGATGCTGGAGGGCAGATTTTGGATTGGTGTGAGAAATAATGTGGCTGTTACTTGTTATTGCTGTGCCAGCTGACTGGTTTTAATGCTTTTCCTCCGCATTGGAAATGGAGAAGTGGGGGCCTGCAGCCATGTGCATTAGTTGTTTTCTCAGGATACCACGTGCTGTCGTATTTGGCCGGGAGCTATAAAAATACATGCTCAGTCAACTAATAGACACTATTAACAGAGTGGTGTAGTATTTACACACTATTTATGTGTAAATAATGTGCGCTGAACGTTTATTGAATGTAATTATTTGTTTAATGGAAATATTAACGAACAGTATAACATGTACTGCAAATTCTTTGTATGTACCAGCAGAACGATTATGAGCCTTGGTTTAGTGACACCTGCGTGTGTTACCGTTTGTTGTAATGCTAGGTTTTGAAAAAGTATTTGAAAGCATGTGATACTGGGGACCAGCGAAGCGCCAGCAGTATAGCAGTGCTTTGAAAGAGCTCTATGATGTCTGTTCTTTACTATGTTCAGAGCTCATCCATGCCACAATTTATGACTCCTGTCATCGAGAGATCTGGATTAGCCTGTGTCTGTCTTATTATGCATTCTCTTCCCTTGAAATTAGACTAATGTAAGCCAGTTGTGAGTTAGTATTTGAGTGTGAACGCCAAGCCTGCTCCAGAACTCCTGAAATCAGCTCATTTCTGTCATAAGGTGGTGTGAATTAGAAGCCTGAATCATGACTGTCAAGTGAATAGAAAAGAAAAAAAAATCATATTTCATTACCTCTGACACAGATTCGCCCTGAGTTAAGATTTAAGAGCTAATGGTACTGTTCTCTGCTGTATTTTTTTTTTTTCTGAATGGGCCTGTCTGCACAGCGGTCTTAATTATAGCCCTGTAGTAAGAGCTGTATAGCGCCTATCAAAGCTCCGTGCGGTGTGGAGGGGGCTTGAGGCTCTGTAATAACAGGAACAGGGAGCTGACGGCTTATATTAAGCCTACATATTCCTCTATTAGAGCAGTTAAAGCATTCAGGAATATTTTCGTATCTGAACCCCATAATGTGTAGCTGGAACGTTCGCGTCACAGGCACACTGTGTGATTAGAACAGTGATAGAAATGAACGTAACACATGGGACTGATAAAGGATCTAAGGTTAAGGATCGAAAGCAAGTAAGAGGTTCAACGTTTCTTTATTGTAAATCTGAAGAGTCGCTGTCCTCATATCGAGCAGATCCTGAACTTCCTGCTGTCGAACACAGTGTCCCTTCTGTAAGGGTTTGCTTCATTATTTTCTCTCCAGTTCTTGGAAAGCAGTCGGGGGGGGGAAGGGTTGTCTGAACAAACACGCTGTGAGGGGGGGAAAAAAAAAGAGAAGTGAGAGGGGCTAGGGTTTGTGCTTTTCAGGAATGTTGCTAAGACACATAGTTTAACACAATCTGATGTCTGTAGTGCTGTGCCATGAAATATGATTGTTGTTTAACTACAGGATGACATCATAAGCCCTTGTTTTTATCTATCATATGCTTCCTTCACTGAAACTGCTTCCTGAGAATCACAGTATAGTCTGTGTGTGTGTTTTTTATACCACAGCACCCAGCTCTGATGGGTCCGAGTGTGTTGGTTTGCTTTCTATAACAACACGACTCTGACAATAGGAATGACTGTAATTCAAATCATAGGTTTATGTTAAGTTTGAATACATTATCATTTTTATAGGAACAACTTGTTTACAGGGTCTTGGATGCTCCACAGTAGTTGAAAACCTGCAAGACGCTCGATGATTGATATACTGATATGTTTTTGTAGGGAAATAGGTTTTCCACCATGGGAAATCTTCAGGACCAATGGTTTCTCCGCAACATAACAAACTGCATTTTTCTTTTGTCTTATTAACTTTGAGAGAGGAAAAGTGAGAAGCTGGTTATGCATGCTGTCATGTTAGTGATAACAGAAATGAACTTGTCCTGTGTATAAGTAACCCATATAAGCAGTGAACACAGACAAGTGAGAAGGGCACCCATACCCAGAGCAGTGAGCAGCTATATGCTGCAGCACCCAGTTGGTGGAGGTTAGGTGCCATGCTCAAGGGCACTTCAGCCGTGGATGCAGAGGGCTGTTCATTCACTCCCCCCTAAGGGGCCCAGAACTGTTCCAGCATGACCATGCTCCTGTGCACCAAGCGAGCTCCATGGTGGTTTGCACACAGCCCTCATCTGAAACCCCACTGAACACCTTTGGGATGAACTGGAATGCTGACTGCACCCCAGGCTCCTCACCCAACATCAGAGCCTGACCTCACTATTTCTGTTGTGGCTGAATGAGGACAATTCGACACAACCATTCTCCAAAGTATTAATATTAATATAATATAATATAATATAATATAATATAATATAATATAATATAATATAATATAATATAATATAATATAA
>JAQQZR010000003.1:16666378-16693722 GCA_030068235.1 Notoglanidium macrostoma | reverse complement strand
GTGAATGCGAGCGTGTGGGGCTGTTTGTCTGTGTTGGCCCTGTGGTGGACTGGCGACCTGCCCAGGGTGTACCCCGCTCTCGCTCGAAGATGCTGGGATTGGCTCCAGCTTCCCCGCGACCCAGACGGATAAAGCGGTATAGATAAGGGATGGATGGATAATATAATACAATACTATATTAATGCCAATGGTTTTACAATGGGATGTTCAACAATGTATAAACCAGACTATGTTGTCTTGAAAAGCTTTCAAGATTGGTACACAATCTATAACTTCACAATCTTATACCGCATGTACTTCCTTTTTCAAGCACTTCTTCCAAATATATTAAATTGTTGGAAAAAATACAATGTATTTGGTTTGTTTAGTTACAATCAGCGAAGAGATTATAAGAGTACAGGAAATGATTTTGAATAAGAAATGGATACCATGTGTTTGTCATGAATATTTTTTAGGATTTAGTGTCTGATCTATTCAGTATATCAGATGGAGGTTCCTGCAGTCTTGTCTGTTTATATAATAATAGCTACTACCACTATGAGTCCTAGTCACACATCATTTATTAGGCAGGAGACCAAGAGCAATCTCTTGCCAATAGAAATAGCAGAAATGCCTGGAGATCGTGTGTGTGTGTGTGTGTGTGTGTGTGTGTGTGTGTGTGTGTGTGTGTGTGTGAGGGGGGGGGGGACTTAGTGCTGTTTGTTTTTAATATTTTCCCAACCCACACTTGATCATGAGGTCTTATCAGGCATAGCACACCAAACCTTATGCATGTCTGCTGTCTGAGAGCACTTGGCAGGCATGCTGAGGAGTCCTGTTTGAAAAGTTAGGCAGGCAGTTCCACATTATCCTCATAACAGACAGACTGCCTTTGTCTAGAAGTGAGCTGATTAGACATATTTACTCAACTCTTCCCCTTTTCCCCCCCCATCACCACTTCTCACCCCTTATGTAATTGCTGATGGCTGTAATGTACACTGAGTCAGCTCTTGGTTGTCACGTTTCCCTGATCAGTGTTAGTCCCACCCTATGTCCCATTACACTAACCACGGTGGTGTTTTAGCAGGAAGGACACTCGGCCTCATCATCAGTGTGAGGAAGAGTGGGGGAGGATGGACCAAACCATTTAGACTCACATAAAGACTCGCGTCCTTGTCTGAAGAGTCATTAGAAAAGAATAATTTCTTTTTTTTTTTTTTTTCCTCTGCTGCTGAGATGAATAGTGGGTTGTATAGGTACTGTTGCTCTCTTTGACTGAGTCAAATGAATAGACTCGAGTTCAGCTTCGGCATACAAATGTGTGTGTAAAATCAGCCTGTGTGAGAGAGTTAACGAGATTTCTGGGTAGGAGTTAAAGCCAAGATGGCAGCTGGAGCATTGACTGCTAAATAAAACTGAGTAAGCACCGTAGGACAGATGGAGATTTGTAATCATAGGACGTTCATATCATTGTTTTCCCTTGTGCTGCCACGCATTTCTTACTCTATACATATCCCAGTATCAACCCCAGTCATCTGGATTTGGATTGTCATGTGTTCAACCATTTAAGCTTTAATAAATGTCAGGTGTCCGAGTAGAAAATTTCATATAGGCCCCAGTGACAATGTGTTTGACGGTCTATATATAATAAAATATCTATGTTCTCGAGATAGCTACTGTATCATAAAATGGATTTTGACCCTGCAATAATCCAATCCATAGGATCATAGACCGTGTATTTGTGGTAACACTATCCCTGGTTTTAATTTATATCCTGTCCCTGCCCTCCATTCCTGTGCACCACTAAATGTGTCTGGGCAAAGGTAAATGATTTCTGATTTGCAAATAGAGGTATAAAATGCTGTCTTCTGTTTTCTTCCAGGAAACTCCTAATTTTGTTTTTCTTGTAATGGAGGTGAGTAGATCATCAGAATAATCATCATCATCATCATCATCATCATGATCATAGATCACCTCTCCTGCTTTTCTGTCTGTTTTCTTTCCTCATGTCCTGAATGTCATGTTAAACCTAGTCACATGACCCAGTGACCAGTGTTGCTCAACATAGGAATGGTTGAAGGAAAAACAAACTGTCCACCCAACTAAAAATACCTTTCCAGGGAAGCCTATTCTGAAAAACAAATACATCAACTTCGATATCAGCTCTGTCTTGCTGATAAGCGAGTGGCCATCTGATGCATGTTTATTGGAACAGTGTCCGTATGAGCACAGAGATTACTCGGCTGATACGAGTCTTTGGTTAAAGTGGTGGTTGCAGGTGGATGCTTATATTCTAGTCTGCCCAAGTCTATAGATTACTTAATGTTTGTCAGACCTTTATACCACAATGCTGTTTAATTCTTGAATCTGATTAAGGTGTTGATAAATTTTCTATAACAGCACAACTCTGACACTCATGCTGTATTATATTAACTTGTTAATATTTTAAATTTAAAAGTATAGGGACAGGTATGGCTGAAGCTCCACATAATCTAAGCCTATTAATAACCAGACAAGGAAAAAAAAAACGTTTATGTAACATTTATGGAAAGAGTCTTGAGTGTCAGCAGGTTGTATCTGTCAGTAAGTTTTCCACCATAGGAAAGTCTTCAGGACAGAGGACTTTGTATTTACTTAGTAACACAACAAGCTGTCTTTTTCCAAATAATTGGAACTATCATTAACATTAAACAGCTATATGTGGTTAAAATTACAATGCCTTGTTCTTTATTAAATAAAAATTTCAAAAGGAATAAAACTCTTCTGGATGCGCTGTTATTGTAGGACAATCAGTTTTGGGCTGGACTTCCTGTTGGGAAGCATCTCACCAGCATCTCTTCCTTATAACAGCACGTCACCAAGTCTTTTATATCTTATTTAGCCAAGACAGCTGACAAGTCGATCTTATTAAACAAAGTCCATTAAGAACAGTCTGATCAGCAAGTACTTTGAGTAGCTACCATCAATGGCCCTTTTTGAAAATAAAAGAGAGTACACAACTTTGGAAGTGTATAATGTTGTTCTGTATGAGGAACTCGGTATGCACGTCCTTTCTTCTCATTACACTCTTCCTGTCATAGGGAGATTAACTGCCCCTGTGCAAAGGAAGCTGTGACACTGCATCCCTAATGTCTGTGACTTTGTATTCTTCATACACTGATATATGCGAGAGTCAGAATGCATTTCCTTTGTGTGTGTTACAGTTTTGTAATGGAGGAGATCTGGCAGACTATTTACAAGGTGAGCACTTCAAATGAATATTGCTGCTCGTAGCCACACAGGTTTCCCCTTTGGTGGAATTGTTGAAGATTATGCAACGTACTGTGATGTATTATAGAGTGTTGTGATAATGCATGTGCAGAGCAGGCGTGTTTCTGACCCCAGCAGTCAGTCTTAAAGGTCATCTAGCAGTGCCGTCTCTCTCACTCTGACGTACCAGCTGCCTACATTAACCTGTATATTTAGAGCACAGCATACTAAATATTAATTGGGTTAGCTTTCTGTTTCGTAGTGATCAGTATGATGTCCAGAATTGCCTTTATACCATTTTTGAACTGGCCAGCCTTCAAAAGTTTCAGCGTCTCAGAGTCAGGGTGACGTTATTTTTCCTTGTTTTGACGAGTCAAGTGACCTCCACCAAGCTTTGTTTGCGTGACCGTGCACAAGATAAAGAGCAGCTGAACTCTAGCCTCAGTGTTGGGTGTGATTGGAGTTTATTATTACACCGTAACAGTTGTATCCAGGTAAACGCTACAACGTCAGATGGCGTGGTGCGGCATGTCTCAGCCTCGCACCCTCCCTCCTGTGAATTATGCAACTATTCGTCAGTTCTAAAAGTCCTCTGTTGTTGACGGTGGGATTTGGTTGTTATAAACACTTTTAGTGGGAACAACGGTGATTATTGTAGCTTTTGTTTACTGAATAGACTGGAGGGAATCAAATCCTCTTAACAACTCCGTGTTTTAGTAACGTTTCGTGTAACAGGGGACTCAACGCCAATATCAGCACTGTGTAAAACTGCATCTCACACAGCAGCTGCACTGATGTCATAAAATGTACATTCATAAGTCTAGATGATAACGGACATCAAATGCCACAGGGTATATTTGTGGGTATGTAGTTTATAGCTGTAGCGCTCACACTTGTTTCATGAGCTGTCCGAGCAAGAGGATGTGGATGTTGTAGTGTTGGTGTGGAAGTGACTTTCTCAGCAGCTTTCCCTCTCTGTTGTTCCAGCTAAGGGGACTTTGCGGGAGGACACCCTGAGGGTCTTTCTCCAGCAGATAGCAGCAGCTATGCGTGTTCTCAATAGCAAGGGTATCATCCACCGTGACCTCAAACCTCAGAACATCCTCCTGTCCTACACTGGCCGCAAGAAATCCAGCGTCAGTGGCATCCGCGTTAAAATTGGTAATCGGATATGCCTCATATACACTCCGTACTACGCTGGGCACATATAGCTTGGCTGTAATAATAGGTAGATGTATTACACGGGGCATCTTTATGTAAGGGATTTCTGTCTGTAAAATGCATTATAAGAAGACAACGATGTTATTAATAACACAGATTTACTGACTGGCAATTTCTGTTCTGCAGCTGACTTTGGCTTTGCACGGTATCTTCAGAGTAACATGATGGCAGCCACTCTGTGTGGTTCGCCTATGTACATGGTGAGCACCCTTCGGTGTCTAAGCACACCTCTTGCTTGACTTGACTTGACACCTCATTTCTGTTTAACACTTTGACATATTGTTTGTGTTGGTTCATTGATTATGCTTTTCTCCTTTCCTCCGCTCCAGGCTCCAGAAGTAATAATGTCCCAGAACTATGATGCCAAAGCAGACCTGTGGAGCATTGGGACTGTTATTTATCAGTGTCTTGTGGGGAAGCCACCCTTTCAGGTCAGAGACTGGTGATGTTTGTATTTCCTGTTTAACCAGAAACAGGGGTCTGTTGTCTTTCTTAGTAGCGTTATGGAGACCGCAGTTTTGGTACATTCTTATATCAAGTCGTTGTGGTGGAGCAGATGATTTGCTGTAACTTCAAATGCCTGGCAATTGCAAGCCTTTTCATGATTGTTGTGGTAATAGTGTTGTGCCATTTATGTAGTAGTATCCTTTTTCTACTCTGGCTCCCATAGGCCAACAGCCCACAGGACCTGAGGATGTTCTATGAGAAAAACAAGACACTGGTGCCAAAGTAAGAAGAAGCATGACTCACAGGGCTGTTACTGAAGGATATGCAACTCATAACACTCAAAGCTAGACAGTAATACAGCTTCTATTTACATCATAACTAAAGAGCTCTTCCTTCCTGCTTTCAGCATCCCAAGGGAAACATCTCCTCCCCTTACTGATCTACTGCTGGGTTTACTACGGAGGAATCAGAAGGACCGGATGGATTTCGGTCAGTGCTGCTTTTCGATATCGGGCTGTAATGAATGCATTGCTTATTATCATTAAGTTTAGTGAAACATATATTATTCAATATCCAGGCTCATTTCCACCTCTTATGGGATCAAGGAACTTTTTCAGGAACTCAGTAACGTTTGTTTTTCCCAGAGGCAACACACCCGAATTTGGTTCATGGGCCGCATTTCCAAAAAGCATTTTATTTCCTGCCAACTTCATACAATGACTTGACGCTTTTCAAACATTTTAAAAATGATTTGAATAATTTTAAACATTTAAAAAATGTTTAGCTAATGAGCAATTACTAAAGCTTGTTTTATATTAAAGGCAGAGCTGCATGACTGGTAAAGCAGAGCGTTTCAGTACACCTTTGCTTTTACACATTCAAAATGTTGTGAATTTTGTGCACACATTTCATGACTCCATGTAGCTCATTGTACCTGCATAAAAAGAGTCGAAGTGTGAAATTACTTTCTCTAAATGAAAAAAAAAAAAAAGCTACATTAATTTAACTTTTTAATGTTAATTAATTTGCACAGCAAAGTAAAACAAGGGAGAACAGTTCAACTTCAGTCTCAACCTCCGTAATGTCCACTGTGTTGTTCCATGTTTTGTTGTGATTCTGGTTCCTACAGTGTAGTGGAAACTCAAAATCAGCAGGAACTGATTCAGGAACTGTGGTGTTCTTGTTTAGGAGATTTTGAAATGCATGTTGTTACTCACTGCACACTGCTCTTTTTACTCCTTGTAGACACATTCTTCAGTCATCCCTTTCTGGATCAAACTTCCAACATCAAAAAATGTGAGAATAACGATTTTTATACAAGTTACAAGATTTACAAGTTTTCGAGCCAGAGAGTTGATGACTTGATAACTAAGCGAGTGCTTTTTTTTTTTCTTTTCTTTTCTTTTCTTTTCTTTTCTTTTTCTTTCCCTCAGCTTGCCCTGTGCCAGTGCCTGCATGCCCTATCTCAGTGTCGGAGAGCACTTGTGGCAGCTCGCCCTCCTGCCGTTACGTCTCACCTCCGGTAAGTTAATCATTTTATCCTATCTAAACTGTCACGCCACTGCAGCGGTTTTGCACTGCTAGGTGAAGGCCTCCATATTATGATGCATGAAAGGATTAACGGCGTTGCCGCAGACTCGACTCCAGCTAATCCATTGTTTTCCTTCCCCTCCTCTGTCTCTTTCGTTGCTGCAGTCGTTGCCGGACATGCAGACTTTGCCTGAAGACGTGCTCTCCTCTCCACCTCTTGGCCCTCCCAACTACCTGCAGCTGTCTAAAGAGTCTGGTGGCAGCACCAGCAGCAAGAACTCCTCCTGCGATACAGATGACTTTGTGCTGGTGCCTCACCTCTCTGGAGAACAGTCCTGTGAGTTAAACCTACATCATTACACACACTTGGCATACATATGGCTAGCTGTTTGTGTGCACCGGGAGTCACTCACTTCTCTCACACTCTCCTCAGATGACCTGCCGATGGGGGCCACAGGCCGTAGACCGTCTAGTGAGTTTCTGCTGTGTGGAGGGTGAGTGTGACCTCACTGCCATTAACAAATTTCATACACACCCTTTAACCAAGTTATATAAACAGCGTGAACTGCTGCACACTGTCACTTTCGCTGGGTGATAAAACCATGCAGTATGTAGAGCAGAACAGTTTAACCATTGAAGATTAATTTATGGTTATAAATGCAGCTCATCACTTTAAAGTTGTTATATTTTGTATCGTGTCAATGACACTTAAATTTGCGTGGCAAGAAGATGTGGATAGATAGGTCTGCCCATCCTAAGGTCATGCAGGTGAAAGACAGCAGATTTCATTATGGGAACATGACCTAGCATGATGCATCTGCTATTTCCGCACTGAAGCTTGCTGACGTAGCTCGGCCAGGGTGTGAATCACAAGACTGTAAAAGTGAGCGTTTGTGGTGACAGCCTACCCTTTTGTGAATGTTAGCGGAGTGAAAACCTTTTAGTCATAAATGGTGGTTATATTTACTGTTCTAAATATGGAAAAAAAGACCAGTAAAAATTACTGAGATGAATTGTGTGACTGTGAGTACAGAGTGATAGACATAAAATTCCTTTATTATAGTGATTAGGAAAAAATTTTATTTGCAGAACAACAAAATATGTAAATCTGTTTTTAGGAGCATTTTCGTTTAAAGGCATAGTCAACTATTTTGGTGGAAGATAGCCAGAGATGCCTGTCTTGCCAATTTAAATCACTTGCTATCTAGGAGGGAAAACCCGAATGCTAATGCAAGAGGGATAGCTTTCTCACGTGACAGACAACAAGACACTTGTTAAAACCCCCAAAAATGAAAAGGCAGAAATTCACATTGCATTTCAATTTCACTGAAAAACATCTAATTGTGGAAAAACAACATTATGCCAAATTACAAATTGATTATCAGCATTGTGTACATTAGTCTCTGTCTCCTCACCAGGAGTAAAAATCTTTGTGTAACACAAGCTTCATCATTGACTACATATACAGGTCAAATGTTATCGTTAATATTCATATCAAATATCAAAATGAAGCAAAAGTGTGATCTCTCTGACCTTGATCATGGCATGATTGTTGGTACCACATGGGCAGATCTGAGTATCTCATAAACTGCTGATGTCCTGGGATTTTCACACACAACAGTTTCTGGAGTTTAAACGGAATGGTACGAAAAACAAACAAAGCAAAAAAAAAAAAAAAAAAAAAGAGTAAGCAACAGTTCTGTAGGTGGAAATGTCTTGTTGATAAGAGGTTAGAGGAAAACTGCCATATTGGTTTAAGCTGCCAGGATATACTATCTTAACGCAAATAATCACTTCTTACTACCGTGGTGAACAGAAAGGCATCTCGGCATGTACAAAGCATCGAACCTTGTAGATGGGCTACAAAAGCAGATCACATCAGGTTCCACTCCTGTCAGCCAAGACGAGGAATCTGAGGCTATCATGGGCACAAACTCCCTGAAACTGGACAGCTGACGACTGGAAAAGAACAGCTGATTTATTTTTTATTTTTTTCCCAAGTTTCAACAAAGTGTTTCAGCCTGCAGTCCCTTTTGTTGTTTTTTGATTTTCACACCATTCTGTGTAAATTCCAGAGAATGTTATGTGTGAAAGTCAGCAGTTTCTGAAATCCTCAAACCAGCCCATTTGGTTCCAACAACTACGCCATGAGAGTCACTGAGATGAACCCCCCCATCCTGATGTTTGATGTAAACATTAACTGAAGTTCTTGACCTGTATCCGCAGGAATTTTGCATAGCTCTGGTGCCACATGATTCACTGAGAAACGTACCGATTTTAGCCAGAACCTCGTTTATTGTCATTTCTGGCTGTTTTCTTTGAATTCCGCCACAGCAGTATCTGAAAGGTTTTTTGTAGACTACCACACATTGTTTGTACATCTGCTTGAATGGCCGATGTTACCAAAAGTGTCCGGATTTAAAAATCACCAGCCCCACCTTTAAAAATTTCTTTACAAAAGCAGACTTCATGTATACTTGTACTATATACATAAATGTCAGCGAGAGAGATCTTTCTGCATAGAACTTCAGTCAGTCAGACAGTCAGTGCAGCTACTAAAAACTACTTCCTCCTCTGCCTCAAGTTAAACCCTTTTAACCATGTTGTTCTTCTTTGACACACACACATGCACGCTCTCACAGTTTTGCTTGTCCCCATCCTCTGTTTCTGCAGCATGAGACGTTTTTTGTGTGTATGTGGGTGAGCTGGCTGAGCAGCAGGCCGCGCAGTGTTTCTCAACACGCTTGTGTGTGAAGTCTCATGCAATACTTTGGAGGAATGCCAGCTCCTCCAGGAGAGCTGCTGGCTTTTCCTGGAGTTGTGAGTTACAGTGCAACACAGTGTTCCCATGAAGGACACACTGCAGCACCTCATGTTCATTGTTTGTGTTGATCCTCGATAGCGTGGCTCTCAGGGGTAAGCAACCCAGTGCTGCCTACAGGCAAGTGTACAAAACTAGGTGATGGTCCATTCCAATATGTAAAAACTCACAGAAGACGAGAACCTTTTATTGAAAACCTGATGACAAAACACTCTGATGCTGCCTATCTGTCTAGTGGTGGTTTGTTTATGTGGTGGGGTGTTTATAAAGAGAATTTGTACATCTCCTTGTTTTAAATTTCCAAAATATCTGTTGTCTTTTGCAAAACCAATTTGAGCCACTTTTTCTCCTCAGATTTTTTTTTTGCACGTTGTGCCGTGCCATGCTGAACCGACTTTGCATCGAACAAAGAGACTGTCTTTGTCTAGCTGCCTGACCTTATGTGGCTCACATGTACCGCACCACTTTGCTCCTCCCTTTATTACCCTCTCCTGCTCTCCAAAACCCATTTGATGTTTTAGCTGTTCCTTTCCTCATTATAAGCTCCACATAACACATTGACACCTAATGTGACCCACAAATGACTTCTGTACAAAGACATTTCGTACCCTATAGAAAACAAAGGATTGCAAATCAGCTTTTTTCTTTCCCTCTCAGTGTGACTGGTGGAAGTGGGAGGCCCTGGCATGGACCACTGGCTTGAAAGCTCAGCCCTCATTTGCACATGGCCAGACCAAAAGCCCCTTCCTTCTTTCTGATAGGCTGGAGATGCATGTGTTTACATGGTTTCTCTTCTCTTTGCTGCTTGGCCAGGCCCTTTAAACAGGAAAAGGACTTTTTTATACTGTATCAAAACAAGCTCACTGTCAGCACTCTGTGAAACAGATTTCAGAGTTCTTAGTTCTGGCAGTTTTGCCTTTTTCTTAACTCTATTTTTTATTATAAATGTAGAAATGCAAGGGCTTTTTTAACAGTTGAACAACCACCATGGTTGAATTCGTGCCAAAACTTGCTGAATAGATCACTGGCTTTTCTTCTACTTTATCCAGGCAGCCGCAACCCTCTTCAGCCCAGAACCCTGTGGTGTCCCCTCGAACGGAGACCACACCGATCCCTGTGCCCACTCAAGTGCGCAACTACCAGCGGATCAAGCAGAACCTCTCCAGCAGCCCCAGCACCACCCTCTACGGCTCACCCAGGTGAGACACTTTGCACCAAGTATCAGATTTTGGGTTAATCACTACCTATACTGTGATCTGACAAATCGTTAGCTTAATTCTCTGGCCAGGCTGTATGCTTTCTTTTGCAACTTATGAATAGCTGATGCTTAAAAGACTAAGTGTGTATCATTCATCAGCTTTGCCTTTGCAGTGGTAAATGTATGTATAGAATTTGCAACCGGTCAAAGTACAAAAACCGGGTGGTGTTGGAGCGGAGGGGGTGGGATATAATAGTCAGAAGCGGTTGAAAAGAGGAAGGGAAAGAAAGATGTGGCTTTTGTTTGCAGGTCGATTGTCCCAGCATGTGGCTGGTTTGGTTTAGGCAGGTGGCCAGAGGGAGCTTAGAGATTAATCCTGCTCCACCTCCACCACCTCCCAAACAGCCCCAGCTCAGAGCCTGCTACCAGGCTACAGCTGCTGCCCCACTTCCGTTCTCCTGACTGCATCTCAAACAAGGATTAAACACACCACCCTAGACTACTACTTCACACTCGCCATTAGACCAAATCATTAGTTGTTGTGGTAGAGAACTGCATGCCAGTGTGTATGAGATGGATGAGCCACCAGGATTTCATGAGTCATAATTGTTTTCCAGTGTTACTGGAATGTATGTACAAAGTTTCCAACAGGTTTTAGCAGGACAGATTACAGGAGCATTGCATTGCTTTCTGGATGGAGCTGGCACTTGGTGCCAGTGTAAGGATTTTGATATTAGTTGAAGAAAAGGCTGAGGAATGTGAACCACCGTGCAAAGCTTTGGTTTTAGTGCATGACATTTTTGCCAGCCATTTACAGTGTGATTAATGGTAAGGACAGAATGTTCTGCTAATGATTAATGAATTTTGCTCTAATAATGACTGAACACAATTTTTGTGTTTTGCACAAATTTTGGATCACCATTATTGTTCGTGTCATAGTATATGTTCTATGTGTAAACCAGCATTAAAGATAGAAAGTTATAACTCTATGTTGAAAATCTGCACCAATTGTATTCCGATTACCACTGATCTACAGTAAGATGTTAGATTGTATTGTAATATCATAATCATGTTGTGCTGTGTGGCTGCAGGTCTGGTACAGTGCGGCGCTCCAACACCAGCCCTATGGGATTTCCAAAAGCTGCCTCGGGCTCCCCCAGCCCTGCTGATGGTGCCCAGACTGTGGGTCGAAGACTCTCCACTGGCAGCTCCCGTCCCTACTCGCCTTCTCCACTGGGTAACAATTTCCTTTTCTTTTTTCCTCACTCTTTGTCAGTTATTTTTTTTTTACCTTGATCACTGTTTCTCTCTTTCTCAAGCTCTCTCTTTAGCTCTCTCAGTGTTCGTAGAGGTTACCAGGGAGCTGTTCACTTTTTGGGAGGAGGAGATTGTTTGCTTTAGCATTCATCATGTCCTGACATGTCTGTCTCTGTGTTTTGCTCAGTGGCTACTATTCCTGAACAGCTGGGTCACTGCTGTTGTGGACATCCTCACAGCCACGAGGCACGCAGTCGCAGCTCGTCTGGTGGTAAGTGGACCACATGCTGTGTAACCGGAGAGGCGGGACTCCTCCCCTTTATAGAAACTAACCTTTCTTTAATGGCTGCAGTGTTTAGGTGTAGCCATAGTTCAGACTGAACACATAAGATATTAGGTTTAGGCTCATTTCCACCACAGTAAGCAAGGCAGTTTAGTTTCTGGGCCATACAAAAGTTCCAAGAACTATTTTATGTTCCTGTGAACTTTTCTGGGAACTACTGTGTTGAGCTTGCTGTACTGATGCAGTGCATTAGTGTATATACACCATCAGTTAAGCTTTTTTTACAAGGTTACACTGTATGGCCAAAGGTTTATGGAAACCTGACCATCACACTCATTTGAACATCCCATTCCAGATTTAGTTCCCACTTGCTGTTATAAAAACCTCCACTCTTCTGGGAAAACTTTCCTCTAGGATTAGGAGTATGGCTGTGGGGATTTGTGCTCATTCAGTCACAAGAGCATTCATGAAGTTGGGCACTGATGTCGGGTAAGGGGGCCTGGTGTGCACTCGGCATTCCAGTTCATCCTAAAGGTGTTGAGTAGGGTTGAGGTAAGGGCTATGTGAAGGCCAATAGAGTCCTTTCACTCCAACTGTGTCTTAATAAACCTTGCTTTGTGCACACGGGTCCTCATTGTCATGCTGTGTCAGACATCAGCTCAATTTTACAGTGTGCATGACTCTTGCAGTTCTGTATAATGGTCATTGCTTTTGCAGTGCAGTGGAACTGCAGGCCAGAAACTCACCCAGGAAAGGTGTATTTCTGGCTTAGAAGAGTACTTTTTTATACCTGTTCTCTGAACCATCAGTTTGTGTCAAGGAGTGTGTGTTTATAGTGGTGGTCATGAACTCTGCGTGCTGGAATATAGTTCATAGTTTGAAGTCAAGTTAAAATGAACTCCGTGGCCTCTTCTGCTGCAGTGTCATTGGCAGTCCCCTGAAGCGTAGAGATCTCTTATGGACGGTGGTGCCATCTAATGGACATAACAAGCAATGTGTCTGTTAGAAGTACTGGAAGATGGAAAATTACTGCAGTATTAACAGACGTTTAAATGATGGAGATTAATTTTAATGTTGAATAGATGCCGTATTTATTTATTTATTTATTTTTTAAATACAGGCTCCCCTGTTCCCTCATCTCAATTGCTGGGTGCCCGTCTCCAGAGTGCACCCACCCTGATTGATGTCTATCAGAACAAGCAGAAGCTGCACAAGCAGCTCTCCGATCCTGTGCAGCCTACTGCCTTAGCCTATCCCCCTACCCACTCTCCACAACTGGGACGCCCTGGCAACCTGGGAACCTCTCCCACCAAGCACCTTGGCTCCTCCCCTCGTACCTCTGATTGGTTACAGAAGTCCCCCCTGCCCACCATCATTGGTTCACCAACCAAGGTAATCTTGATGGAAATGTAATGCATAGACTAGGTTTGTATATGTCACTACATTCTAACATATTTTGACCTATCCTTGATTTACAGACAACTGCTCCTTTCAAAATCCCTAAAACTCAGGCCTCGTGCAACCTCATGGCCTTGGCTTCTCAACAGGGCATCGTGGACAGCCCCAATTCCAGTAAGATGTCTACTGATGCCCGGGAGATCTGCCCCCACCACTGGTCACCGTACCCCAGCGGGCGACCCTCGGCATCCGAGAGCTCCAAAACTACCTTTGGCAGGTAAAATGAACACAAATTCTGTTTCCTATTCTTTATTCACATTTATTCCTTTCTATGATAGATTAGCTGATATTCGTATGGATGCTTTCATGGATCCTCCAGGTGAAATACTCTGTGCTTACTAGGGTGTGCATGGGTTTTCTAATGGGTTACCCATTTTGTGGCACCAGGATATGATTATGGAATTTGCCATTTAGACATTCACCATACACTATGTCCATAGAAAGGTGGTGGCTGAAGTAGAAAATCAATTTCTGGCAACAGTTTGATGCAGAATGCAGCGCTGATGTGGTGATTAAGTTAGAGGGGCTGAAAAAGTCACAGAAGTGTGCAGGTTTTACTCTCATGCCGATCGAAGCAGGAAGTCAGACAAAAGACAGACAATACAGTTCCAGTCGTCTTCAGTACAACTCCATTAAACTCCGTGTCTGGATAGAAACCAGGCACTATGGGTTTGCCGTTTAATACAGTTTCACATCAGAATCGCTGTAGCATGTAACAACCTCTTAATAATGCCTTTTAATAAAGCCTCCTTTTATTCCAGGCACTGCTCTAATGTAGAGCATTTAGTCCTGTGATACAGAATATGCATTCATCACCCAAGTTTGCTTTTTCTCCTCAGGTCTGTGAGTGCAGGGCGTTTGTCAGAGCAGCCTGTGAGAATCTCTCTGGGGGGACAGCAATACCAGGGCAGTACAGACAGCCTCAACGCAGAGAGACCTATGGACACAGGTAACTCTTCTATCACGCATGGATTTATTGCGACTGTACAGCAAGCAAGCATTGCTGTTGCATAATAATTGGCCAGTCAAACTCTGCCTACACTGATGCTGTATAGTTCCAGCTTCTAAAAAAAAAAAAAAGTCTGGTCTCAATATGATAAGCAGCTACCACAAAACATAGGTTTTAGGTAGAATCTGACACAACCTTCATAAAGCATTAGAAAAAAATGATAAACATTGAATAACCTCAGCAAATGAATGATGGTGAAAAAATAATGAGCCAGAATTCAACCCCTTTCTTCTTGTGTTTGGCTAATTAGCCAGTTTCCTACTTTTACTGAGTTAATGTTTATGATGTTAAGACCGATGTCTATTTTTTTTTATTTTTTTTTTACTGCACATAGCTTATCAAGTCAGACTCACTCATTACAAACTGAACAGTGGATGAAAATTCGTCTTAAAGCAGAGGGGTCAAAGGTTACAATGTCTGTTTTCCGCTGATGGGTACAACACAGACCATAGTTTACATTTTTAAAAAGCTACTTTTGGCTTTGGAAATGCATAGGAAACTACAGTCTGCTTAATCATGTCATGTGCTGCTTTTACAAATCCCCAAGGTGTGTTGACCATATCAGGAACTTTAAATTCAAATTACAGTCACCGGAAGAACACGGGTGCACCTGCTTAAGTGGTGAATGTTAGACCAAGGTAATAGATATCAGTGTTTGCTGAGCAGTTATTGAATGGCCAAGAAAATAAGGCATGGCACTGAATCTTGGCGGTTGTCCATTGTTATTTTTATGTAGGTTTGCATTGTTTTTATTTTGTCCTAAATCTCATTCAGTATGTTTCCACATCTAAAAGCTTCTCCTGCATAGCTTGGCCTCCGCATGGGCTTTTGGTGTGTGTGTAATGCTGCCCTGGGTCTTGGTCTGAGTTTGAGTGACCCCTGTGTTTTGTGTTTGTGTTTGTGTGTGTGTGTGTGTGTGTGTGTGCGTGCGCGTGCGTGTGTGCGCCACCCTTAGCCCCTGCAGGGTCATGTGGTTTGGCAGTGGGCGGTGCGAGTCCTCGTACTGTAGTGTTCACAGTAGGCTCGCCCCCCAACAGCAGCACACCTCCCACTTGCAGCCACCTGAGCACACGCCCTCGCACCACATCAGGTGAGAGCTTCACCTCGCTACTGCCAACCATTCCAGCACCACCACCAGCATCATCCAACGCTTCATAAATAGCAATAGTGCTTGGGTTTGGTACTAAGCATCAATGGATGTGTGCTATCTATCTGCTGCACCGCTTCTCAATACAGTTACAAACAAATAAGCCATTACATCTTACATCTTTAACATATCCAAAAGCTTATTTGGGCCATACTTGTGTGGCACTGATGGAAAAGTCCTCAAGGCATTTCTTTCAACTAAAATAATACTAGTGAGTTAAGACATCTGGGTTTGAGAAATAGTCTTGGTGAAGCCTCTAATACCTTATGTAGGTGTAATCATTGATATGTTGGGGGGTGTGTGTGTGTGTGTGTGTGTGAATCTTTCTGCAGTGGGATCCAATAGTTCAGCAGGCTCGCTGTACTCCACCAGTGGAAAGGTATGCATGGGTTCTCCTCCTGCTATGGCCATGGGTAGTTCTCCCCCCGGGGCGGAAGCGGCCCCGAGCAGCCTACGCTATGTCCCCTACGGCACCTCTCCACCTAGCCTTGATGGTTTCATCACTTTTGAGGCTCCTGAGCTCCCAGAGGAGACGCTGATGGAGGTGAGAGACTAACTTTTCTGTAACACTTCAGCAAGGCAAGTTCCCTCAAAGTAGTATTCTCAGCGACAGTCCTGAGGACCCACTTCACTAAAGAGTTTCATTCTTCTCTTACTATCAACACACATGATCTAGTTCATAATTTACCTGGTAGTTAACTGATCAGTTAGGGAAAATCTTAGGCTCTGTAGGGAGATGAGAATCCCTTCTTTAATTTAAAGAGTTAAGTATTTAAATCGTTTAGTCCGTTTTATAGTTCACAATAGATCCGTTAAAACAGAGAAAGCTATAGTGAATAGTGAATACAGAGCAACCCCAGAACTCCAGAGGCACACTGACGGATGTGTGTGTTTGTTGGCAGAGAGAGCACACGGACACACTAATGCATTTGCGGATGATGCTGTCCTTTACGGACTGTGTGTTGGAGATGGCTGCTGTGAAAGCAGGAGGAACAGACCTTGGCATTTCTGTAGCCTCGCTTTACCCTCCTCAGGAGAGTGTGGTGGTGGTGGACCAGATCAGCCAGCTCAGCAAGGAGTGGGGGTGAGATATAGATATATATATATATGTATATACACACACACACACACACACACACACACACACACACACACGTACGTGTACAGACACACAGCACCCTGATCTGTTATTTCATCAAGTATCAAAAATTTATTTTGAATTTTCCTTATTTATATTTAGTTTAGATGACATTTTATCATCTTTCTTAAAAATAATTGCCTAGTGTATTTTATTCAAATGGTTACAAATTTATTCTACTAACGTATAGTGTTAACAGAAGAACTAAATCACGTGTATGCACAAAACTGCACATCCTACATATTCAAGCACTCATTTAACTTAAATTTATCACCCACTGTAGGCAAGTGGAGCAGCTGGTGTTGTATATGAAGGCTGCTCAGCTGCTCGCGTCCTCTCTGCACCTGGCCAAAGCTCAGATCAAATCTGCCAAGCTGAACCCCTCCACTGCTGTCAAACAAGGTGAGCAGCTGTGTGTGTATATGTGTATACATATGCGCGTGCGTGTGTATATGTGTATTCTGGGTGGATCAAATGTCCAGGGATGGGAATGGACAAAGGACAGGAATATCTGGTAGTAAAGTGTCCTTCACTACAACTTATATGAATGTTTCAAAGAAGTAAACGTAAAATATAAATAAAACGTCTCTACTGTGCTATCCAGCCCACTATAACCTCACTTTACATTGAAATACAATCATTAAAACACTTCAGAATTGTATCGTTTTTGCATTAATGTTTAAATCCTTTTAATATCCAATGCTCTTTTCAACGAAGCTATGAAACTTCCTGTTTAGTTCCACAGCACTCACTCAAACCTGTTACCTGGACACGGTCACCCGTTTGAAATATCTGGAACATTTCACAAGTCTCATATTCAACAGGAAGTTGCATTATCTGAAGTATTATCCTGAAGATCATGGGAAGAAGAAAACTAGCTTCTCTCGTTCTTTTCAGTAATACTGTATTTGATGCTGAAAAATGAGGTCATATAAATTATTAAATGTGGAAAGCAATTTAGATCTAATTTAAGATCGAAATGTTGCCTGTCGATAAAGAAAATAGGATTGTTGCTTGAGTCGGTTTAATACATTTGTCAAGAATCCAGATTGGTGCAACGGAAAAGAATACGAGGGATACGCTCTTTCCTTTGTTAATCCCAGCGACACTAGCCAATCGTGATTTTCTATAAGCTTGTGCATGCAGAAGAATGCAGATATTGTAGTGTCCTCTGAGTGTGTTGCACTGCTCTGTGATGCTGCATAAACAGCAGTTCAAAAAAAGATGTGTTCGCCTGGCTTCACATGTGTTGGTGGAGGCATGTGTTAGCCTTCACCATCCCTGGTTGGTAACAGTCTTATGGGAATTGGTAGTTGGGGAGAAAAATGTTTAAGTTACCTAACTGACCAAAAAAACTTTTCGTGGAAACACCAGAATGCCCTCAATCTCTACTCCTGTTCTGCAGTGGTTAAAAGCCTGAACGAGCGCTACAAGAGCTGCATCTCTCTGTGCCGCCAGCTCACGGATAAACTCAACCACTTCTTCTCAGACAAGCAGCGCTTTGTGGACGAGATCAACAGCGTGACTGCTGAGAAGCTCATATACAACCACGCTGTAGAGATGGTGAGCGAGACAGACAATAGCATTCACTCATACACGTGTCTATGTCTCTGTGTGAGGGATTGACACGAGCTGTGTGTTTTTTTGACAGGTCCAGTCAGCAGCGCTGGACGAGATGTTCCAGCAGACCGAGGACATCGCTTACCGCTATAACAAAGCCGCCATGCTGTTGGAGGGCCTCGCTAAGATCCTGCAGGATCCAGCGGACATAGAGAACGTCATCAAGTGTGAGTATAACAACACGCACTGTACACCGTTCATTATCACACCGAGACATGCTAGAGGAGAGTGGTTCTCAAAGTGGGGGCTTCCAAGGGTCTGTTAAGCATAAGCAAGGGTTTAATGATTTTTTATTTAGTCATTATATTTATTATTAGGACTGGCGCCCAGCCCAATGTGTACCCCGTCTCTCGCCCGAAGATGCTGGGATTGGCTCCAGCTTCCCCGCGACCCAGACGTATAAAGCGGTATAGATAACGGATGGATGGATGGATGGATATTTATTATTAAGTTCTTCTAGTTATTAGTCTGTTTGACTGGTCACTTTTGAATGAATTTAATCCAGAAATTAATTAATCAGGAAAAAAAAGGTATAAATAATGTTTCCGAATGTGTCCTGTTGGTGGAAAGTTCAGGAATTGAAAGATCTGTATTTATGAAATACATCTGTCTTGACATGGTCTGTGAAATGTATTTTACAGTTAAAGGACTTTCGGGCTCCAAAACTTTGAGAGCTCGTTTTTCCTATAGGAGGAACTCGGGTGCTGTTTGTTCTCTTTGTTATCGTCCAATTCCAAATATATCTCCAATGTGTCTTTCCTGTGTGTGTAAACAGATAAGGCGAGTGTGGACCGGAGGATCTCTGCGATGTGTTATTGCACTGTCACACTCTATGAATAGAACTTTCTCACACACACACACGCCCCACTGGCCACAGGGACCACACTCCAACTCGCTCAGACTAGAGGATCCCCTCACTCCCACTTCTCCGACTCCGTAGCAGCCAGAGCACTTTTCCTTTTTAATCATCATTACTTTTCATGAAATCACCCGACCCAACAGAACAAGTATTATTTTTTCATCAAGGACCTCTTCCGTCAAATCACTACCAAAGATAAAATGCAACAACAATACAGATTCTGTTCTCAAGAAAGAGGCAGTGGACTCAGCAAGCCGTCTCCTGTTTGCTTCAGCGATTCTCCTCAGAACTCCTCTTTTAGCTTTTTCCTCTTTTTACATTACGGACTGGTTTGTTTGTTTTTTTTTTTTTTTTTGTGTAATATCTTTTTTAAATACTGTATTCTGTGATAGTATTGCAGTTATTTATTGGTTTTAGGAGGACGTTAGTGTTGTTATGTTCTATTTGGATGTTTTTCTTGAGTCAGACTCACGTTGGACTGTAATTAGCACACGCACACATTTACTCGGCTGTCTTTAGCACGGTAGCCTGAGATTTGTAACATAATCATTTTTTTTTTTTTTTTTTTAAATCAAATGCACTTTATTGACACAGATGTGGAAAAGACCTGTGCTAAAACCCACACTGAGCAGTTCTCTATGGCTTGACTTGCTGCCTGGCTCATAAGGCTGTAAAGAGAAATGAAAATGCCCGTCATGTGCAGGGACGAGAGTTTTCCTGGTTAATCGGCGATCAGGATCAGTCATGACATTCATCAACAATAACGGTCAAGATACTTGAGTAGTTTCTTCTTCATCTCATCTGTTAATATAGAAACAACCAATATGTTTGTATTAATACTGGATTTTTTTTATTTTTATTTTTTTTTTATAAACTGACATTGTGTAAATATTTGAATGTGCATGTGCGATGTTTTGGTTTTCGTTTGTTTCGGAATGAAGGCAGTTGGAGGAGCTGTCATGGGATTCCCTGCCACTCAATCCAAGAGCACAAGTCCTTTTTTTAGCAGTTTGATACTTACCCACTACTGCCATTCAGACTCTTATGCAGCCCTCAAGGAAGAGACCTCATGTTTGTCTTTGTATGGCAGCTCAGAATTCAGAAAACCTGTGCTCTATGAAGTACATTCCTTTTGGAGTGCAGCCGGATACCGATACGAAGCAGAAATGATAATGTGAACTCTCTCTGCCAGGACGCAAGCCGCCTTTCCCTGGCTGTGTGTGTGCACGTGTGCGTGTGTATATATGATACTGTATTACTGTGTATATAGGAGTGTGTGTGTGTGTGTGTGTGGGCACTGCTGAAGTGCACCAAAGGCCAGTTTAAGAAAACTGAACTGAAAGCACTGCAAAGTTCTTTCACCTGTACATGTGTTAATAAGAACATCCTGGTCTTATAGAGCTGCACTGGCACTGATGCTGTCTCCAGTGTTTTTTTTTTTTGTCATCATTTTGTGGTTTATATATTTTGTTCACAGACTTTACCTTCACAAATCTTTATTGTACAGCAGGAGGAAAAAAAAAAACACCTGAACGATATTCTCCTGGCTCCTTTTCTAGTATCCTATTCGATCCATGCACAGCCCTGTAGCCTGTAGAGGTCACTCCGTTTTCAGGCTCTGCGCACCGTGTAGAGTACACAGGATGTTTCTTAGAAGTGACCGGTGCAGAGAGTAAGTCGTACCTGTGGAACTTTAGAATGTATATTTCCTGTTCTTGAAGTAAATAACCCATCTGACTCGTCTTGTGTAATACAACCAGTGCGATGGAAACCTCAAAGCTCCTGGGGTTTTTTTTTCTTTTGGTTTTTTTTTTGTAACTGACACACTATTGTAATCTGCTCAACAACAATAACTCGGTGTGAACTCAGAACTCCACTCCGGTTCATCAGAGCCACCTGCAGCACTGCTCTTTCTGCATTGTACCATGTTCATTGTTCATTTTGCATGGACATGAAATCTAGATTTTATAACTTGAGACTTGTTACAAGACAACCAATAAAAACAGTAATTCAGTCCAATATACAAATTAAATCATTTACCTATAATTATAGAATGGAAACTATAACCGCCTCTTCTCATGGGTGGTGGTACGAAGCGGGTAATTGATGTCATGGTTTACATCCAGGTGCCTGTTATTGCCCAGGAGGCATTTCTCAATGATTCAGAGGTTCCATGCGTCATTCTGATTGATCAGTATCCTCCCAAATAGATCAGCAGACAAAAAATATCATTTAAAAATATATAGATCGGGTTTATTAAAGGAATACTCCAGTATTTGTACTCACAACCTAATATCTATCCACGACATCTGTGGTTTCCCTGAACCTAGTGATGTAGCCAAGAATTAATTTCAGGGGGATAAGGAAATATGTTCAATAAAACTCATTGAGTGATGTGTACAATTAAATTGATAAGTGTGATTCAATCAGACATTTTTGGTATTTGCCGGACATTAGATATGTTGTCGGTATTCATATTTTGTGATTTCATTACAAATGGTATAATCTACCGTCAATCAACCGTGCCATATTAATAACATTTATAGGCGTAGGACTGAAAATACCTCCCTTTCCACTGAATATTATTAAAATAACATGCAAGTAGTACAGAAACATGACCTCTTACCTTATAAAACCAGATCTACAAGGGAAAGTGAATTCTCAAAACAAACAGGTAGGCATTTGTTTGATGGTGACCTTTTATAAACATCACTGATGCTTATACTCCGAATGAATTCTTGAATCTGGTTAAAATGTGATTAGTTTTCTGTAATAGCACGTGTCTGACATTAGTACGGCTGATAAATACATCACCGGTTTATATTAACGTGCTCATAATGAACAGTATTGTTATTGTAATTTGTTCACATGGATTCGTACTAGATAATGATGTGACAATGTATTGAAAGCATCTAATCATTGATGCACTGAAACTTTTGTTGAGATGTTTATTTATGCAGTGTCAAGTGTCAGATTTTCGGCCATGATCGAGTCTTCAGGACGGAGGACTGCATTTTTCACAGTGGCTTGACGAGTTGTGTTTTTTTTTGTCTTCGAGAGAGAAAAAAACAGTTTTAAATGGAACTATAAACTGTTAAATGTATGAGGTGCCATTCTTTGATAAATTACAAATCTTAATAGCTGATAAAGTGCTGTTATGAGAGCATTAAAACAGGACTGGGCGTCTGCCATGCTACTCTTTAACCTTGATATTGAACCTTGTACTGAACAAAATAATGAAAACCTGTTTTCACAAAACTATAAGCTAGATTTCTGTACGCTCAGGGACAGGTGCTGAAATCCATAATTAAAATTTTCAGCTTTCAAATATACAGCTCTGTTTTGTGATACACTTTAAAAATGAAACCATTAGAATTTACTATTATTATCAGAATTTAAAAAATAGACATTGTTACAAAACTGCTTTACAGAGTTATGATGTGGATTTATATTTGGGTCCCTAATGAGCAAACCGGAGGCAGAAGCATGGAGAAGTGCTCTACTGCCAGTTCGTAGTTGGTTCAACTTGCGAACCTTTTAAGAACCGATTTGTTTTACGGCACTGTGTACATCTGTATGTCTTTGTCTCTTCAACAGATCACTGCTTCAATTTCACATCCATACTGAAGCTCTGGTTTTAATTCTTCTTTGGGTTAGGCAGACTGGATGCTACACTAGCTGTTTTTTATTTATTTAGTTATTTATTTTATTGGCAAAGTTTGAGTTGGACTTGTTGATCACAATAATCCCGCCCCCAGCCCCTGACATAAGCGGTTCTTGGTTGTAGACCAGCAAAGTGTTGGTGCTGCCCTTGAACCAGTTCAATTAAAAGAGTCGGTTCTTTGGCTGTCGAAACACAAGGTACTGGTGTAAGATTAGGCACCAGCTCCAAACTGGCCCTTCAACTGCCTTGATGGAAAAGACGATATAAGTAAAAAACCTCGAGAGGAATCAGACTCAGAATGAAACCCATAATCTTTAGGTGACAGCAGATCGTGGGATTCTAAAGCAACACCTGTAATGCCATGTAATGACAAAGACCAGGTGAAAACCATAAACATTCCATTAACTTAACCCAGGACTTAAAAAACAATCTGCTGATTTTGGTGAAAAAACGGATGAATGAATAAAATCAGTTCTGTTCAGTTGCCTGCCAATGTACATTTCACATCCTTTAATAAAAACACTGCTGGTGGCTGCTGATCTCCACTTCAGCTATCACGTTTTCTTCACAATCTCCAGCAATTTCCTCACTTGATGTTCATCTCTCCTTTCATTGTTCAGGACATGATACCCATATCCACATTTCTCCAGAATATTCTGGAGATGTTTACCACTCTTTTTCACATGTTCTTCAATGCTCTTACCTCTCAGCTCATCAGCCCAGGTAAAGAGCACCAGAGTGTGATTCCACACATATCCGAGGAGGCTCATGTGTTCCTCCACAGCCTTACAGTCTCGTTTGCTGAAAGCGTCCACTGGGATGACCAGCAGGAAGGCCTGAGGTCTGTGAAGATTTAACCTCACACTGCGCACTATTTCCTGTCTCACAAGCGTTGCATTAGCCAAACCGAAACTGCTCCAGCCAGGAGTGTCCACGACGGCTAGTCTCACTCCGTTTACCCAGCCGTGTCGTTTTACACACTGTCTGGTTTTCTCGCCAGCCTCAAACACCCTTCCTCCAAAGATAGTATTTCCTGCTGAGCTCTTCCCTGATTTTCTTCTTCCAAGCAGCACAAGTGCCAGTGGTGAGATGTGCTGGTCTCCAGCTGTGGGAACTAAAGGATTAGCCATGTTTGACAATGACGGACACACTATATATTTGTGGCAGCCTGGGAAAATGTCAAATTCTGGCAGAAAAGCCAGAAGGCAGGGGAAAACAATCTTTCAATTTGGACTAAATTGGAGTTTGCCTGCCAATAATTAAGCTTATTCTGTGTATTCAGCTTAATAAGCAGTTAATAAACTTACCATTTGCTGGCGAGCTTCTAATTTCCATTTGCTTGAGGCTTCAATTTAGAGCACTAATTTCTCTTTGCCTCCCAGCCATCAGCACAATATCACAATCATACTGTATTTCCACCTTCACAGTTACAAAGTTCACTTCTTTGGAAGCTGTAATCAGTTGTTGTGATACAATAAAGAACGTTTAAGGACATTTGATTAGGAAGAAATGAGGAAGCAAGACACTATTCTACTGAAAAATAATTCATAACAGCTGACCTGTGTTAGTAAGGTGAGAAAATGTAAGAGTAAATGTGCTTGAGTCTGTTTAAGGAGTATAAAGTTTATGATGACTAATCCTGGGTTTAGACTGGGTATTCGGTGAGTAGTAAATTGAGTATTTGTTTATATCATTTTACTTATTGAAATACCAGATTCAAAAACAGGGGAATCATCAAACAATCCTATACATACCAGTCTACCTTATATTTGTTTGGCTGGACAAAACAACATCTGAAGTCATTTTTCTGTTTCTACTGTTTCCTGCCTGAGGGGGGCGGTAGAGCACATTACTGATACCCTGTGGGTAAAATTTCAGAAATGAACTCAAAGTCTACTCTATTACTGATCTACAATGCATCACCCATTACCTAATCATAACTCGGAACTCAAGCTCGGAAAAAACAAAGGCAAAAAAAAAAAACAAAGGCACACATCTTTCTCTAAAATTTATTTCATATATATTTGACTGCCACTGTTAAAAAGTGGCATGTGAGCATAAATAGTATCCATTCTCTTTCTCCTGTTAAATTAACCGAAAACAGTAACAGGTCATTTTCAGCACCACAGTGTAGTACATTCTCTATATTGCATCATATATAAAAATATACAGATAGTGTTTTCTTCCCCAAAAAAACCTGCTTTCCATGTTGTTCAATGGCATGAAATCAAGGATAAACCAATCTGCATGATCAGGACCACTAAGTCAGCTGTGATCAGCTCGACTCGACCGTTCTCTCATTCACAGCATCAGATCAGTAGCAGCCACACGGCGTCCTCTCAACACGACACACAGACCTTTATCCCCTTTCAGCCCTCAGGAGAGTAAGAGGAGGGAGAGAATGGAGTGGATAGCGATTGGGGAAAAAATGACAGGTGAAACAAATCAAAAAACAAGTCACTGAAAAAAAAAAAAAGCAGAAATGTGTAACAAACCGGTGGGCTCAAATAAGTGTATGAGCTGCAGCTTCGAGGTTGTAAATCCTGTCTCCCTCAGCAGAGGGAGCCTCAAACCAGTTCATTTCCCCCTCGAGTGTAGGGAATACAAATCAAAGTGATACAACTGAATGGAAACACTTCTATGTTAAACCAGTCTGTGTACTGAGGTGATCTTGAACAAGGCGCAGTCGGGACCAGAGTTCTGTTGCAGTGCATAGCGAGAGACTTGTGAGACGGAGTCACGAGGGATTTATTACCCTATGGTGTCTCCGAAGGAGCTGCCCTCAGACACACACACGCACGCACGTACGCACGCACACACGCACACACACACACACATACGTGGAGACATCAGGACACCCCAGACCTCCCCAATGAAAATGAACTGGATACAGCAGCAGAGCGCCAGTACGGACGGTACATTTATTTCTGTCAGGTGTCCGGCAGAAGGCGACAGAAGACGTTCTTCCTTCTGCGAGGAGTGCCACGTGAGAGTGATGACCCCCCCGGGGACGTGGCTTCACTCCTTCTGGTTCCTGTGAGCGCTCACAAGCCGGATCGCTCGTAGAACAAAACGTACGCGTCACTGCTGCGCACCTGACCGGAGGACATTGGCGTTACTCTGCAAGAGAACAGAGAACAGTGAGAACTCGTACACTTCCAAAAGTGTCGGGTCATGATCGTTTGATGCATGGCTTGAAATTAAGCTTGTACACTGCAAAAAAATCTATGAAAATATAGTCGAAAACATATCAAAACGTCTCGAATATAGTGGAAATGATCTAGCATTTATAGTTAGAAGATTGCAAGACAGTAAATCTGAGATTAAATCTATTGCTATACAGGAACCAACTGATTCCAAGGTGCCTTTTCAAGTAAAATGATTTACGCAGCAAAATAATTTCGCTAGTATTAAGTAATTTTTTTCAAATTTTGCAGTGTAGCTCATTAGCCACTATCGCTAGTTGTTCAGATTCAGTAATCTGTCTGTTATAGCATTAACATCATGATTATTAGTTTATTCTTTGCCTTCAGTATATACTAGTCATGATGCAGCTGTGCATTTTGCAGTCATGCTATATTGAATGTCTGGATGCTAAGTTCATAAAGCAACAGCATGCAACCACTAATAATGTGGTAAAACCCGCTGGTCAAACTGTCAGGCTGGATTAGTTAGCTATCTAATCATGTTAAAACAGTAAGTAATCATTTCAAGCCTTGCTTATGGAACAGGATGATTTGCTTGTTTTCATGTCTACTAAAAAATAATACTGTTGCTCAAAACTGTTGACATGAATAAAGCTCCGATACAGGTTAATAATACACTCTAGCTGAATCAGCACTGAAAAAGAGTCACGGGATAAAATGGGATGAAGCTTTGTCAGATCTGAAGATGTGGTAATGAGGATGAAAATGGCAGCTGCTTTTTTTTTTACCAAGAAACAGAGAATGTGAGTGGGAGAGAGGTTAGAGAGCAGAAGTGAGAGAGGGGGCGTCACGGAGAGAGAGAAAAAGAAAAACAATCATAGCTGGGAGAAAAGGAGCCGGGAAATGGCAACAAGCAATTCAGAAACTTCATGCAGGATAGATGATAGAACCAAAGGGAAGTCAGATCTAGAGATCTAAATGCGATTGAATCCTAGCTCGTCTTGTGCGTGTGGAACGAGTACCTGGAGTCGTTAAATGTGTACCATTCTCCCGAGTCAGGATTGCAGCAGTATGCTGTGTAATGCCCTCCCATGGTAGTGCCTGAGTGATTGGACACTGCATACAGGTTATACACTGCACTACCTGGAGACAAAGTGAGACATGCAAGAATATTTAGGTGTAAAAAGTGAGAACCAAAAATAAAGAGAGCTACAATTTACACTATGGTGGCACGGTGGTGCGGTGGTTAGCATTGTCGCCTCACAGCAAGAAGGTCCTGGGTTCGATCCCCGGGTCACCCAGGGTGCCTTTCTGTGCG
>JAQQZR010000003.1:16641013-16651334 GCA_030068235.1 Notoglanidium macrostoma | reverse complement strand
GGAGAGGGAGAGAGAGGGAGAGAGAGAGAGAGAGAGAGAGAGAGGGAGGGAGAGAGAGAGAGAGGGAGAGAGGGAGAGAGAGAGGGAGAGAGAGAGAGAGATAGACAGAGAGAGACAGAGAGAGAGAGAGGTGAGGAAACGACTCGACTGTTTATTGCGGCTAAAATACACTCCAGACCACGCTGTTACACGGAATTAATGCATTTCTGCGTGTTAGCGGTGGGCTGCGTGTTAGCAGCGGGCTACGTGTTAGCGGCGGGCTGCGTGTTAGCGGCTCTCTTCTATAAGCAGTCTAATAAGCAGCCAACCTCGCAGCATTCATCAAGTCAAGATCATCACATCAGATCCAGGTTACACCCTGTTCACTACTGAGTCACTCCAAAGAGGCATTCTAAAGGTTTTATTACACAAACAGCTTCGAGGGTTTTAAACACGTGTTCCACTTATTCCACGGTATAAACAATAAACAACTTATTTCATATTTCAAAGAAATTCTGCTGATGTGGTGGCTTAACATGCTGAAGAGAAGAAGCACCCTGTCGCTAATATTAGAGTTTATATACACAACAAACACCTGAAGGCAGGAAGGGTTTCTGTGTGTGTCTGCGTGTGTCTGTGTACAAGCGCTCGCATGCAAGTTTGTTTTCTAACACATCTGCGATAGTCCCTGGCATTTGTTAAAGATTATTTTCTGAGTTATATTAAGAGTTATAATGAGTCATTTCTCATTATAAATATACACTGTATAACTATAACCCACGTTACTTTCTCTGTAATTTCAGTCAACGTGCTTGCTAAGGGTAATGCTTACCTGAAAATCATCTGCAAGAAGCAAAATAAAGACATGAAATGAACTGTCATAGATAATATATACACTATATTGCTAAAAGTATTCACTCACCCATCGAAATAATTAAATTCAGGTGTTCCAATCACTTCCATCGCTACAGGTGTATAACTTCAAGCACCTGGGCATGCAGAGCACTTCTACATACATTTGTGAAAGAATGGGTCGCTCTCAGGAGCTCAGTGAATTCCAGCGTGGTACCGTGATAGGATGCCACCTGTGCAGCAAGTCCAGTCGTGAAATTTCCTCGCTACTAAATATTCCACAGTCAACTGTCAGTGGTATTATAACAAAGTGGAATCGATTGGGAACGACAGCAACTCAGCCACGAAGTGGTAGGCCACGTAAAATGACAGAGCGGATGCTGAGGCGCACAGTGCGCAGAGGTAAGTCACTACAGACCTGCAAACTTCATGTGGCCTTCAGAGTAGCTCAAGAACAGAGGCCGACGTCATATTAAACCCTATGGATTAAGAATGGGATGTCGCTTACGTTCATATGCGTGTAAAGGCAGGCGAGCGAATACTTTTGGCAATATAGTGTATTTGTTTTATTTGTTGCAGCCTAAAAAAGCTCATTCATTCATTCATTAATCTGCACTAACCACTGTATCGTGGTCAGAGGCAGATGAGGCCAGCCTCCAAATGTCGTAAAATAACATCTTATTGTTTCAGAATAGTTTTGCGCGTGAAGTAATAACGATATAGCTAAATGGTTACCTTACAAATTGGTTTATCTCAAAGAAATGTTCTGGTTTATCGGTGTTGACAGTCGAGGCCAAGCCCTACAACATTATGCACAATTCTGCCTACAACACGTCTTCAGTGAATTCTTCTACCAGTAAAGCAACTCTCCTGGCCACCATCTTTAAAACGCTATTTGCTAACAGTGCGTTCAATAACATCTACCTCACGAGAATAATTACTTGTGTAAAACGCTCGGGGTAATAAGCGTACGGCAGAGCTTTTCTCTGACGGCGAGAGGAAACTGGAGAGAACCCACACAGACACAGGGACAACGTGCAAAACCCCAAACATGCCGTAACTAATCAATAAACCTAGATTTTGTGAATAAACACTATGTTGCTGACAAACACATGACCCAGCACCAGAGGCACATCCTGTTTCTCAGCTGAACAACTGATCTGTACCTCCCCCTTCTCTGCCTCTCCACAACAGAGGAGAATAAAACGTCCTGAACTGTTATCCGCTTCCCAAACTGATAATCAGGCACCTTAGCACTAATGATGAAGATAATGCTAGTGAAGACAGTGTGGAGACTAAATCTGGGCCTTCAATGGAACAGTCTGTAACGGAGACTTTGGCTAGACAAAGCCATGTATAAAACTGGCTGAATATCGAAATTGCTAAATAGAATTGGAAAGATATTACAAACCTCTTCACATTTAAGTGAAACTTGAAAGCTCCGACTGGCAAGACTCTGACAGGAAAGCTCTGTTAATGCTCCAGTACTAACTCAGACACTCAGTCTACTGCAATACCACAAAGTATGTTGTTACTGGAAAAGCGGTATTTGCTTCTTACATCTGCAGATCTGTAGTTTGAATGAAGAGGCCCGTGCTTCAGAGTTTATGTGTCGGATCACTACAGAAACGCATCACTGGTAGGACCAGAAAAGATGTGAAACATGAACTATTTAAAACATGACTTACTTTGGCGAAATTATTCAGTTATGCTTATCAAGTTCCAATAAACGCCTTTCCCAGTGCAAACAATTCAGCTCATCTACCCTCTGGTTTGAGATATTAAGCTTCTCTTCTGACATTTAGATGAACAGCCTATTGTCGTGTACTGGCCTGGTTCAGTGCATTATAAGTAGCCTGGATATTTAGAGCATTAGCAGGAGAATTAAAGTGAGTTGCACTGAGATGTGCACTTCTGAGATTCCCTGATGTGCAGACTAATCTGTGAAATCCAGACAACTGATTTTGAAGTAAGACAGACGTTGCACTAAATTTAGCCTGGTTTCCTTGAAAAGAAGTAACGACTAGAATGACAACTACAGAGTTCATTCTGTGACAAAAATCCATCCGTCCGTCCATTATCTATATCCTCTTATCCATCAGGGTCACTGGGAAGCTGGAGCCAATCCGGAATCCTGACTTCATGCGAGAAGCAGGGTACACCCTGGGCAAGTCGCCAGCCTATCACACAGCTAACACTGAGACAAACAGCCATTCACATTCACATTCACACCTATGTGCAATTCAGAGTGGCCAGTTGACCAAATCTGTGTGTTTTTGAGCTGTGGGAGGAAACCAGAGCACCTGGAAGAAACCCACACAGGCATCTGCACAGAATGGCCCCAGTCAACTGGTAGGTTCGAACCCAGAACCAACTATCAAAACCAAAGAATGTCAATCTAACCATTGCAAATACAAAGAATCAGGGTGGGCAGTATAAGAGAAACATTAGTTATAATATTAGTTTTAATCATTTATAACATACAGTCTGTGATGTGTATTTTATGTGAGATATGTTTTAAAGATAGAAATAATCTGCTGCTTCCAATCAAGAGTTGTAAATATCTGAACAATACCCACAATGTCTCAGAAATGTGTGCTGTGACAAACTTAAGCATGACGTTGAGATTATATTGTCGTATTCTGCAGCTCTGACAAGTAGCAAAAACCAAATCCAAGTTCATAAAAAGTACTTCAGCGATTTACTACTGTTTCCTTTCTTCCTTTCTCTTTTCGTTCTTGGAATATTTATTCTAGAACTTTTCCACTGGCTCCGAGATTTGGCACTTTTGTCATGATTTCCGGGTTTTGAAAAAAAATTTGAAAAATTTTTTTTTTTAATTTTAAAAAATGGTATACTCTGAAAATGTCTGAAACGGCAATATTTCTAGCTGAACTCTTTGTCCGGATTGTAATATTTTTGTCACTAAATTACAGCAAACAGCAAAATATGTTCGGTCATAGTCCTTTTTCTGATGCCGCTGAAAAGCTGGCGATAATTCAGCAACTGTTACCTGAACTCCATTAAAGCGTACACTGTACCGCTTCAGTCTCATATGTCTGGGCGGTGACTCAACGTTCTTTCCACGTGGAACAGTTCCCCTGGAGACATTTGTTCTCAGCCTTTTGGAGTTATTCTTGGTTTGTTTTAGCACATAAAGCTGTGTTGAACTGCTGTAACAGCCCTAAGAAGCTCAAGAATAAAAGTATCCTTTAAACGGCCAGGTTTAAAAATTTAATCCAGCAGGCAAGAAACACAGCAGTGAGCATTCTGTAATGACGAGCCTGTTTGATAAACTTACATTCCCTTTCCCAAAATAATGTCTGGATCTGCACTTATGTATCTTCGCAACAGTGCCCCTTAATGGAGATGAAGTGCATAAAACACATAGAGCACCTCCAGCAAGTAAATACTCCACTGCTGTTTAACTGAGTGCAGGAAAGCTTACCGGTCTCACAGGCTCCTCCCTGAGCGGCGAACTGGAGCGTCCAATGGAGGAGGAGAAGCGGCTGCTGCTGCTGCTCAGGGCCTCCTGCGTGGAGCTGCGCGACATCCCGAAGCCCGAGCGCAAGCTGCTGCTGCTACTGCTGTTGTAGGAATCGGTGGCATCACTTGTCCGGCTCCTGTATGCCTGCTTCAGACTGCTGCTGCTGGAAACGTCACTGAGGGCCAGCGAGGACAACTCCCGCGACAGGTCGCTCTGACTAACTGACTTTCTGCGGTTTAGGGAGACGCTGGACGACACGGGAGAGGTGGAGAGGTAGCTGGTCTGTGCCGGCGAGTAGCCGTAGGCTGAGTAGGCTGAGCCGCCATTCAGTCCTGAACTGTAGCCCTTTAAGGGCGTGCGACTCAGGCTCTCGCTGCGCCGGCCGCTCAGCAGGTCAGTGCGAGGGATAGGGCGGCTGCGCTCAGGTTCTGAGGAGCTGAAATTCCGTGTGCGACTGCTGTTCGAGCTCAGGTAGCTCGAGGTGGAGTATGCCGGCGACGGGGCTTTGTAGGAGAGCTTGTCACGATCATAAGTCCCGAGTGAGGGCGTCAGGGAGGAGCTGTACGAGCTATAGTGGCTGGTATAGGAGGAGCCAGCGTAGCGCTTGGCCGTGGAGGAGACGCGAGACATGCTGAGAGCTCGGACCGAGGTGAGATAGTGACGGGCCGCATCGACTGCAAAATAAGAAGAATTATCGTGATTTTCACAGCACCTTTTTGCCTACTCAGGGTTATTTTACGATATTAAATAATAAGAACAATAACAGTAATAATAATAATAATCGTCATCATCATTATTATTGAATTTATGAACACAAAAACAAAAGAAATGAGTTGATAAAATATTGATTAATATTCTGCAACAGAATAGCACAATAGGGTTTATTTATTTGAGTAAAGTTGAACAAAGTCACTTGTTCTCATTCATCAAACTGTAAAACAAACTTCCAATTGGAAACCATGCAATCACTGGCTATAAATATTGGATAACTTATGTATTGAGAGTACTATGATCTTAAAGCCATTTGATTATTGTTGACAAACATAATTTGACTGCATTGGACGCATGATACGAGTGTTAGCAGGGCTAGATTTGCTGGGTATGGCATTGTGAAGCTCCTCCCACATTCTTCTAGGGAGGTCTGACATGACTCGGGCCTGTGCACTGCAGACTGCTGGATTTTTTTGTTTTTGTGTGTGTGTGTGTGTGTGTGTAACATGAGAGTCTCCTGAGCAGAGCAGTATGCTAAGGTGGCACGGCACATTCTCATGGAGAGTCAGGCTCTTGTTCGGGAGCCACTGCGGCATCTGAATAAATAAAAGTATCTGGTGTTGTCGATCCGTGTTGGGTTCAGTAAAAAGGCTCCTATTTCTTTAACTGCACTCTTTGCTCTTGCTCTTTCTCACTCACCCAGTGATATGCACCCACAATTGCTGTCTTTCCTCTCTCTGCTTCTCTCTCTGTACAGTCCACAGAGGCATCAATAATTCAGCACTTAGTTCTGAGGTAGGTAGCACCAGAGGCAGACTAAAGCACATGGCATACTGAGACCAGAATAA
Source organism: Notoglanidium macrostoma (assembly GCA_030068235.1). Classification (NCBI taxonomy): domain Eukaryota; kingdom Metazoa; phylum Chordata; class Actinopteri; order Siluriformes; family Auchenoglanididae; genus Notoglanidium; species Notoglanidium macrostoma. Next base: position 16,645,457 of record JAQQZR010000003.1, on the reverse strand, counting down.
AAAAAAAGAGTCAACACTACAGAGGATACCGAAACACATAAGACGATGTTCCTCTCTAAAACCACGTTCCCTGAGTGTCCAACGTAAACAAAAACTAACCCATGGCATGCAGCATTGTAGACAGTATCTAAGCTAGGTTTCCTAGCAACCTATCGTAAACAGATACGGACTTTTTATACCTCTATGATAAATTCAGGATACCTCACCTGTTCTAAGACATTGTACACATGTCAATCAATGAATTTAAGGTCAAACTGCTTGTTGCTGGTGTTTAAGACATAAATTCATTCATTCATCTTCAATAACCGCAGGAATACACCCAGGATGTACATCAGTCTATCGCAGAGCACAATGCTCTCACACCCAATCACACGCAGGGGCAATTATCAGTAGTCAGTTTGGTTGGGAGGGAACCAGAAAGAACCTTGAAGAACCCCACACAGGTAGTAACCTAATAAAACAGTTGACTTGCATAAACAGAGCTGAGAGTATTTTAGTACTTGTCTTTTAACAATGCAACAAAGATGGAAAGCTGGATATTAGCAAAGAAGGTTACAAAAAAAGCAGGCTAAACAGTAATCTAAACCAGAGGTGTCAATTCTATGATTTCTCCAGGCAAATATATCAAATACAGATAAACATAAAACCTGCTTCTACGCATAATAAAACAAGTGACTATGTACTTTAGTAATGGAGTTAACCAACACAGCACACTCAGACTACAGGAGGAAATTAAACATTTCACGTCACAGACCTGGAGGTGTTTTTCGGAAAATAAACACTGCTCGTGGTCAGCATGTCGAAAGTTTCAGGCACGTCTATATTTACCCGGGAATATGAGCAGGTAAGAGCTTGGATAAGCTGACACCTTAAGTCGAGCTTTGAGCCCCTTCTCAGCTAAACCCAGCCTGCTCACAGAGCTCACAAACTTTATACCGTGTATAACTTAGCTTGCTTCTTCTCTTTCTAGCCCCAGTTTTAGTTCATACCAGCTGGAACACAGGCTCAACAATAAAATATATTAGCAGTGCACTTAAAATGATTATGATTCATTCAGAAACCTTTGAAACAGCCAGGTCTTAAAATCATCCTTTTTTAAAAATAGACTTTATTTACTTCTTCTATTAATTGACATATTAATTGGATTTAATGAACTTGATAAACTCGTTTAGTTCATCTGATTGAAGCCTGTCCGAAAACAAGCTGTAACCCTCTTCATTCTTTTCGGAAATGATCAGTGCCATTTGTATGTGCCCGTGTAGGAGGCGGGTGTTCGGTTAAGGGGTACCTGCTGTACGTGTAGCCGTTCTCAATTCCAGTCAGTGGAAAAACAGAGGGTGCAGCTTGTCATATGTCCCATCTACCTTTCATTGCTCAAACCTGAAGAATGAAAAAACAACACACACAGTCAACACATTGCAGTCTAAGACATGAGGTCAAATTAACACACTGCTATGCAATTACAGAACATACATTTGGTTTAGCAGGCAGCTTGTTTCATAAATTCCAGTAGCATGAAAAAATGGACTTATTTCTATGCGGACCAGCTGTGTGATATGGTGAGAAACATTATCAAAATGGCTCAAATCATGTTCAGAACACGGCTGGAATACGTCAGAAATCCCTTGGTAAAAGCACAGTTTAAAATAAAGCGTGACCTAAATGCACCCCTTGATTCCATTACAAAATAAAATCCGACATGGTACTCAAATAGCAAATACTATATTTTAAGAACAGGTACAAAAGTAAAGCAAGTACTTTATAGGATTGGCTTTGGGGCTCACCAGTGGCGCATTTTGCAGCTAGACGGTGTGCGGCTGTGGAGGCTGTTGCCCCAGAGTGAGAAGACCAGGAGGATTGCATGAGCACAGTGATCCAGAATGCCAGAGATCATGTTACCCTGACGGTAAATATAGCTGTTGCCTACGACCTCGCTCGGTCACTCAACACTTAGTGGCATTCCAATCTGCTCTTAAAGGACTAGCATTGATGCTTTTTATGGGCAGGTGGGTGGTGTACTCATTTCCCCCCCCCACATTCTTTCTACATGGAAAACAGGATCTGTTCTTTTGTCATTATTGGAGCCCATATAACCACCATCCAGCCATCCCTTCGGCCCTTAGCCGAGATTCTTAACTCACGGATTAAGTGTTGACTGTTCCTCCTCTACCTCAGAGGCTCCTGTATAAATATTGCTCATATATTTCTATATGAACTAAAATATCTGATATGACATGTGAAGAGGACATCCGATGTGTTTTTTAATACACCAGAAAAAAGCATATTTACACACATTTATATGCTTTCTGTTACCACCCAGCCATAGGCTCAGGTGTTTGCAGCAAGTATATGAGGATGTGGATGTGTTTTTTACGCAAAAGATTTTGGATCAGATTTCTGGTATTTGGCAACTAAAAGGAACAAAGTGACCGCAATACTCCTTTAATGCTTTAATGTACACCGGACTGAATTCCAGAATAATAGCACATGCACCGATCAGCCATTATATTAAAACCGCTTACAGGTGAAGCGAACAACATGGATTAGCTTATTACAATAGCACCTGCCAAGGCAGCACGTGAACAGTCAGTTCTTGAAGTTGATGTGTTGGAAGCAAGGTAAAATGGGTAAGGGTGTGATGGCTAGATCACAGAGTTTGAGCATCTCCGAAACAGCAGGTCGTGTCAGGTGTTCTCAGTATGCACTGGTTAGTACCTACCAAAAGTGGTCCAATTAAGGACACGGGCACCCAAGGCTCACTGATGCAAGCGGGGAGCAAAAGGCTAGTCCATCTGGCCTGGTCTGATGAATCCTTTATTTACATGATGTGGACAACCGGGTGTGGATGCTTCACTTACCTGGGGAAGAGATGCAGAGATGCATTATTCGAAGAAGACAAGCTGGCGATGGCAAGGCAATGGGAAACTTTGGGTCCTGGCATTCATTGTTCTGTTACTTTGACACATACCACCTACCTAAACATTGTTGCAGACCAAGTACACGCCTTCATGGCGACAGTATTCCCTAATGGCTGTGGCCGCTTTCAGCAGGATACTGCATCCTACAACACTGCAAATATTGTTCGGGAATGGTTTAAGGAACTTGGCAAAGGGTTTAAGGTGTTGATTTGGCCTCCAGGTTCCCCAGCTCCCAATCCAATCCGATCGGATGTGCTGGAGAACCATGTCCGATCCATGGAAGCCCCACCTCGCAACATACAGACTTAAAGGATCTACTGCTAACATCTTGGTGCCAGATACCACAGCACACCTTCAGAGGTCTTGTGGAGTCCATGCCTCGGCAGGTCAGAGCTGTTTTAGGGGTGCGAGGGGACCTTTGAATTCTGGCAAACAGCGGATTCATTTTCTATTACAGCAGCGCCGACAAGAATTCAAAGTCACAGGATTATATTAAAGGTGAAGTCAGTGATTTTAGTCCAGTGCACTTTTTCTCAAATTCAGCGAACATCTCAGCACGGTCTGCTTGCTGTCCGCTGTGCCAGCTAGCATTTGTGTGCTGAAAACAAATCTGGTGTTTGTATGCAGCTCCATAAATTTGGGAGGCGGAGCTTCTGGAGGAGCACTGAAGGGAGGTTGAAGTTTAAATATTAACAATCGGTCTCCTTAAACGATGACTCCCCCTTTAATGCATGTGCTTTCTAATATGTTATTATTTCTATAGTAACAACTAATTCAACATAGCCTGTATGGTGTACCCTCCACTTAATGACAAATGGATTAGAAACATGTAATTATTCGACAAAGATAATGTTGCTGTGGTGAAACTTTCTGTAAGGAGATGCTTATTTCTTATTAGCGCACAAATGTATACGTACATAGAGGTATTTCTATTTACATACATTGATACTAATTGTTGTGAATCCAAATCCCAGTGAGCCACTGCAAAGGTTTTAATGTTTGACTCTCCATACATGGACTACATTTTTACCTCATTTGTGAAAGGATAAAAGTCTCTGCCATAGTTACTGATTAGCACTGTGAACAATCTTTGGCTAAAGAAATGCTGTAAAGTTGACTTCAAAAATAAAGTGAATGAATCTTTTGCGCGAAAAGAAAAATACTCCAATGCGCAGTAAACAGTTGCCAGGTTTTTACTGCAGTTGTGTACAATAGAAAACACATCTGTGAATGGTCCGTGTTTAAACTGAGTGATGTTATACGATTAAATCTTACAGGGCGCTCTTTTTTCAGAAAGGTAACGTTTCGGCTTGCTCTGTCCTGTGACTTCAATGCAAGAGATGTGCTTTCAATTTTGCGAAATATTTTTTATTGAGTCGCCTGAAAAAAACACCCCGTGAGCGTAAAGACTTTTTTGATATATTTGGGAATTTCCTTTCTAAATTCACATGTGGGTTTCCTCCGGGTGCTCCGGTTTCCTCCCACAGTCCAAAGACATGCAGATTAGGTTAACTGGCTACTCTAAA
>JAQQZR010000003.1:16572515-16596713 GCA_030068235.1 Notoglanidium macrostoma | reverse complement strand
GTGTGTGTGTGTGTGTGTGTGTGTGTGTGTGTGTGTGTGTGTGTGTGTGTGTGTGTGTGTGTGTGTGTGTGAGTATTAGAAAAATATTTGAAATAGTTAAAACAAAAGTAACTGACTGGTTTTCAATATTTTATAGTTTGTAGTAATATATTATTTATCCACAAAGGCTGAAACTATTCGTTTTGAAGAAGACATTAGGTCTGTCTTTAGTGCATTGAGATTCACTTTGTATTCAAATTATTTTTACTAATTTCAGAACTTGATTGGCTCTTGGTGTCTCTTGATTGTGTCTTACTTAACCAAATGATGGCCAGATTAGTTTGTGAGAGGTTTAATGCCATCAGATCATCATTTCAATCTTCTGTTGTACTGTATCACAACTGATAAGTCAGAATGTTTGTTTATGTCAGGCAGCAGATGGGTGATAAGGGTAAGCACAAAATGTGTTGTTCCTACAGTGAAAAATGGAGGTGGTTCGGTGATGGTATGGGGAGGAAAATCTGGAGACTTAGTCCAAATTAAAGGGATCATGATAAAAGAAGAGAATCACAAATTTTTCAAAATTGTGCCAAAATTATATCCAGTCCAAAGATAAGCAAAGAGTTTTGAGAATTATGTCTTGGCCTCTCCAGTCTTCAGCTCTTTCTCCCATTGAACTGGCATGGGATGAGCTGGATCAACAAGTTCGAAATGAGCGCCCCGTCAAATGAGACAGAACTGTATATGTATGTGTGTATGTGTGTGTGTGTGTGTTTATGTACTATACTATGTACGTGTGTGTGGACGCAACAAAGTTGGAAGTAATTGTTACATGAACTAATTGATCAGCATGACCATGTCCCTGTGCACAAATGAGGTCCAAGAAGATATTGTTTTCCAGAGTTTGTGTGTAACAACTCAAGTGGCCTGCCCAGAGCCCTGACCTCAACCCCACTGAGCACCTTTAGAAGATTAGAGCACGACTTCAATAATGCACTTGTGGTTAAATGGGCGAATCCGCACAGCCACACTCCAAAATCTCCAAAACGGAAATCCTTCACAGAAAAATCTAGGCTAAATCTAGAATCAGATGTTCCAAAATCACATATCTGTGCGATGGTCAGGTGCCCACAAACCTTAATTCAATTAAGTGCAGATATTGCTAACCTCAAAATGATAGCAGTGGTGAATCTCCTTTTCCACTCTCTCTTGTAAAAGAGTTCTGTTCTGGTCGTTGTGAACCAGATAAATGTTCATTTGCAGAGTCTCATTAGGCTTCAGAAGACTCACACAGAACTTTGCATCAGAGCCAGACTCAATTACTGCAGGAAATGTCACCATGAAATATCTAAAAACAAAAATGATGATTAAGATGATTTTCAATTGAGTAATTATGTAATCAAAGAAAAATTGAGAAAGGCCATTTAAGTAATCTGTTGTAGCCAGATAACAGGAACTGTTTGAGTAAACTCTTAACTAAACAGAACAGAGTTCAACAATCAATAGTATTGCAAAAGTGTATAGAGAGTGCCTTAAGGTACACTGACCTAAGTACCTGTCTGCAATTTGCAATCAATGTTATTACTGTGTAAGATGTGTATAAGCTGATACATAATATTGTGTTGCCAAATGAACTTCTATTTATAGGAAAAAATAGTATCACAAAGAATGACCATCTAAAACAATTGAAAAGCATTCCATATTACATTTTGCCATTTTACATTGCACATCTTAACATACACTGGCATAAGTCCCAATGTGAAATGGTATTGTTGAAAAAGAGCTTGAAACATGACCCTTTTCTTCAACGCACCCGAATTGAAGAAATTAAGTATTCACAATTAAGAATAAGAAACATTCTCATAGTATCATGATAGTATTCTGGTATTTTAGTAGGTTTTTTGGTTATTGATTGTGCTTCTGCAGCTTAATAGTCTTAATTGTGAGTGCTACATATGCATATACATTGTGTGTGAGATACATATGCAAGAGATAGTTGACCAAAATTCCCAGTCAAATTCTTTTAGGATGTAGAAGCTGTTACGTATCATTGCTCTTCTGTTGTGTTGAAGTTCAACAGTGCTGATGGAGGTTGATATTGTGGAGAATGTGAATGAAGAATTTGTTTAGTGTGTGTTATTTATTTTGTACACTAAATATTTAGCTGATTCATGGGTCTATGTTCTGAAAATATTTTAATATACATATAGGCAAAATTTTATGTTAAGTTACATCAATCCACATGTGTTAATAATAGAAGTTTTTGAATTCCTTTTTGTACTTGTACTTGAAGTTTTATTTGCAGTGTATATTTAAAAGTCATTTTTGATGTTTTAGTCTTCCTCTACACATTCCCTGGTTACACTGGCTGACGGAGCCCTGTAACTCATGTATCGTGGGTCCTCCCAGCTGTCCTGCCACATATCGCTATCTTATTTGCTTTTTTTCCAATTCATTTCCTAATCTACAATACAAATACATACAAAAATCAGCTTTTTGAACAATTTCATAGAAACATTTTTAGTATATGTTTTAATTTTATTTTATTTTTAAGTATATTTTACACAATGGCTCAGCAATATGTGATCACTTATGACAATAATATAAAGTTACAACTAAAAATACTTACGGTCCTGAGGTTCTTCCATAGACAGAGAGTAAGAGGAAGCTGGCTAACAGTAGCCTTATCTTTATGTTGACCTGGCGGACCGCCATGATGAAGTCCATCATCAGTTCCAAGATGTAGAGTTTGAATGCCTTTTTTAAAACAGTCAACCCATCTGATCTATTCCTCACATTAATGATTAACCACTTTGAGCAACCTGACTACATTGCAAAGTTCTGCCATAAGCAAAAACTAGCCAATCATTACATACATCACTAAAGATAATATACTAGACTACAATAAAAAAAATAGCATAAGCAATATATATCAACTTCTGTCTATAGATTCAGTAGTGACAATCAACTGATCAGCATAACAACAGGTCATGGGTAACATTATAAACTATAAAGAGAGAGTCATTAAAATAATTACTGCAGGTAATGTAATTAAGAATCTATAATTGGATACTTGGCATGGATTGTGTTTTGTTATAATTATTAAATAGATATATTCAAATACATGTATCATTACTGGTATGTTTTTGCACTTCTCTGTAAGAAAGTTACTGTAATAAAACACTGTGAGAAAATGTGCTCATATATTTGCTTAAACCAATTAAAAATGTTAACTGTGTGAACTGACAAACAGTTAACATGACAACATTTTAGCAGTGTGATATAGAGATTTTTTTGGTTCAGTTTAAAATTTGCTCTTACTATCATTCGTTGCACACTGTTTACTTACAGTAAACATATGGTCACTAACCTATTCCACTGGACTTCTGGTAAACATGTCACCCACACAGTAACAGCCTTGATCTTTAAGTAATTTACTTGTTCAAGTTATAGTTTTTTTAATACAATGGTAGAGCTTGAAATATAAAGTGCAGGAATACTCCAACAGCATACTAGTGGATATTAAAGAAGAAACCTATTGCTACAGATTAATTTCTGATTAACTAATTCAAATAAATGAACAAGTTTGTCTCAATTTAACCCATGTTTGTAGTAAATAATTTAGCAAAATTGAAGTTTCAACCTTATGCTGTAATTCTGAATAGCTGAATTTAGCCTAATGCTGACAATGGACCAAAATATTTTCTAAATGCACCTGAAAAATGATTCTCATGTAACCTGCCTTCATAACAACTCCAGGAATTACTCCCCACAACCAAACATCAGTACTGAACATTCCCAGAAGCACAATGGACTACAAACTCCACCACATGAATTATCAAGATTGCATTGATTAAGTAGTTTAAGTGATGTCAGAAAAGTATTTTTAATCACAAATCTGTCACCAAATACTGTAGGACTAAGAATAAAATGATATTATCTTTTTGTTTTTTGTTAATCTGCTGTGAATATAGATGGAAATAGGGGAAATAATCAGAAGGTTAAAGATCTGACTCCAATTTACTAGGTCAACAATAACTTTTTATATAACCTAGCCAATAACCTTAGTATTGAAAGTGTAATATCTCAGCAATATTATACATTTTATTTAAACAGTTTTTACTAGAATGTGAAATTACCATATCAGAGACTTATATACATTTATTGAGTAATTGTTCTGTTAGCTCAGAGGCTTGAATTGCTAGCAAAAGCTTTTTTCCTATTTACTTGTCAGAGGTCTGTTTTAAATGTGTCTAACATACCAATACTCCAGTCAACATTCATATAACACTCTACCATTCAAAAACATTACACTAAACGCTTTAAAGATAACTCAGAAAGGCTTATTAATTAAAAACAGAAGAAAATAAAGAAAAATGTAAGAAAATAAGTAACAAGTAAAATTTGAAAACTTACAGAATGAGTGAAATGAATGGACCTGTGTTTCCCAGCATAAAATACAGGTGTTATTTACTTTGAAGAGAGACATCAAATCCAAGATTCTTCCTTGAGACTAATTGGCACAATCTCATCCTCAAGATTTTTCTTCCTCCAGATCTAACGCCCAAATTCTACTTACACCCCATGCACCTCTTTGCAGTATCAAAGAGTAACACAAAGTATCAAATGGGACAGACATAATGCATTTTATGGCAGGATGGACCCCCAATCTGAATTAGTTATATGCTAATTCAGTTTCTGGGAATGAGTTTGAAATACCATAGCAAAGGTCCCCTGTTTATACCAGGTGGCTCCAGTATATATACATATATGTTAGGGTATAGGTGTGTGAGAGAGAAAGGGAAGGACTAACATACATTGCAAATTATAAAACCATATACTATAAGTGTTATTTTATAAACTTGTATGATACTTTTGATGTCAGCACATTGTTCATGATGAAATATGGATTAAATTCATAACAAACATTCCTTGAGCAATATTTTGGCTAAATTAACAGTATTATGCAAAAATCTTGAGCCACCCCTCACCACCCATTTCTTTATATTTTGCTAGGAAAATGAGACAGTAGTTACAGTGGTTTATTTTAAACATACATGTAAATACAGCATATAAAACAAAGTTTGTATAAATCTAACAAGCTTAAAAAACAATATTTGGTTTGATCACCATTATTCTACAATGCAGCCTGAACTCTCTTAGGCAAGCTTTCTTGTAGTTTCTTTAAATAATCTTCAGAAGTCGTTCTCCAGGTTACTTTAATGACATTCCATAGCTCTTCTTTGGACATTGGCTACTTTTGTTCCATTCTCTGTCAACCTTTTGTGATTGTGATTTTTTAAAATTTTGATATAAATTTTTTTATTTGAATTTTTTGAGATTGTGATTTTCATCCAGGATGCACACATGGGAACCTTGGTCAGGACTTAAAATAGAGGTACTTGCCAGGATTTCTCTTGTACTTGTACAGTGATGGGGACAATACTCTGAATATTTAGTGATTACTTTGTCTACCCTTGATATCATTAGATTATGTCGTTGCATCCAGGGTAGGCCAGGATGAGGGGGTTTCAGGGAATGATTGTGACAAAGGATTATATTTTCTTGTTGAAAGCCACTGACATGAAGTTTGATGGGTTTGATGCATTGCGTGATGGGGGGGATCTATCAGCACAGAATCCATCAATGGAGAGGACCTTACGAAGAGATAGAAATGGGCATAATGGCAGGTTTAGTTTATGTGCAGTGGCTTCGTCAATGAGGTTGGATGTGCCTCTGGCATCAGTCAGTGCTGAGAAAGTAGAAACAATTCCTAAGTGTAAGTTTGTGCTTGTAAGCAGTGGTTAAGACATTGGCCTAATGAGTTCAAATCCCAGCACCGCCAAAAGCCCTTAACCTTCATTGCTCACTTGTATAAAATAAGATTGTAAGTTGCTTTGAATAAGGGCATCTGCCAAAATGACAACAGTAATTGGTTTGAAATAACATGGAAGTTTTCTGACTACACTGTAAAGAAGTGTAGGCACCTTGTTGTCAGTGATTGTGGCAGCCCTTCTCCAAGTCGGACACATGGCAGTGGTGTGATCAGTCTCCCCACAGTAGAAACCGAGTCATCTCTCTCTTTTGGTGAGGCTCAAGCTGGTGCATCCAATCTGCCTGGATTCAGTTCATTCATAAGTAGCACCTGGGGAGGAGAATGGCAGCAGATATTAGCTTTAGTTCTGCAATAGTTTGTTTAGACAAATCGCCAGGTTGATCAGTGAGTTGAGCGTGGCTTCATCATCCTGGAATGCTAGTTCAATCAGAACCTCAGCACTGAATCCCTGGAGGAAAGCAGCCTTCAACACAGCCCTATTCCATCTGCTCTCTGCCACTAGCATGTGGAACTCCAAGATGTTGCACTGGTGGGGCAGGAGCTGGGGCTGGTGTGGGTAAGGTAGTCTGGGCAGACTTCAGTGTGGATATGACAACAACAATGTAAATCAAAAAATATTTGACAAATGAAAATTACAGCTAAATCTTTGTTCATTATGCACTTGAGAGTAAAGATGAGATGAAATCGATGGCTCTGTTTGGGCAGGCAACATAGCTTACTTCTTAAGGGAATTTTTACAGCCAGGAGAAATATCTTTCAGCAAAATCCAGGAAGACGACTGCTCATAAGGACTTCCAGGCTGTTGGATGCAAAGGGACAGGGCAAATTAGATGTAGACACAGTAAGCTTCTCACAGAGGTTGCTAAGTTTTAAAGTAAAGTAATTAAAGTAAGGTGCATAGGTTTTTCTGCAACCTCAGTGTGCTATTTCCTCCAGAAGGAAGGCTTGACACTAAAAGAAATAAAGCTACTAAGAAGATTGGTGCAGCCAATACATGCACCCTTTTGCAGGTGAAGACTAAGGGTCCCAGGAGGAGGTGACCCTGAGATACCTTCTGATGATGCAGAAGAGTTTCATAAATGCTTGTTGGCTGGCAATTACTATACAAGCAGAAATCCACACAAAACACCAGATGAAGAACACAAGAGAAGAATATCTTAAGTAGTCCCACCAGTGTCTTCTTGAAGTGAAATATCTTGATGTTTTTATTCATCATATAAATGTATCCTGCTGTTACAATTTAAAAGCATGATAAACTCTTTTAGGAGCTTAACAGTTTTGAGCCATGTGTGGCCTGTGGCAGCACTAGCGGAAGTTTTAATATATTGAAATCGGGCCTATGCCCGGGAATAGTCAGACTATGTCATCTTGGGACTTTCACCCAAGTAAATATCCACACTAACCCAATACCAATAATCTAAAGGCCTTCAGGTTCATTACACTCGGACGCAAGAGACGTGTGACATCCATGCTTACTCTTATTTAAAAAAAACTAATTCATTGACATAGCAGTTATTCAGCCCACAAAACAGAATATCAGACGAAGTTGAGGCTTACCCATTCAAGGGTAGCTACTAAAACAAAAGCAAAGGAACCTAAACACCTATGCACACACAGCCACACACTGTAGTAGAAAATCAGACCAGCATCAATCAGATGCAATCACACAGAGAAAGAATCCCACCACCAAAAAGAGAGTAGCTCTCCTTCACGCTACACCTCAGCATCTGACAAGACAACCAAACAGAATATATAAATTTTGCAAATCACTCACTCAATACTCTAGAGCCGGCCCAAGTGCCAAAGCACTCACACCACTAGCCGGCAGATATAAGTGAGTGAGTAAGACCCAACAAACATAAAAAAAAAGAATGCACCTCATAAAATGATATTAAAACAAGTTTAATAGATGTACCAGCCACAATCCAGCAATGAACCACTTCCAGTAGAGAGTCCACTTGAAGGGATCTGTAAGCCATCTCACAGCCATCATCAACTCTGAAATAAAAACCAAAAAGAAAACAATGCTACGAGGACGCTCCCCTACTTGTGACAATCGTGGAAGCCAGAACAACCGGAAATGGGGCGTACACTTGGCGCCAGGAACCCCGGTCACATCCCCGTACCACTACCTGCCCTTTATATATACATACACCACCCCCCCTTAATTGGCCAAAGGCGACATCCTTATAACATATATAGATATCCATACTGCCACACATGCAATGGACTGGCATATTTTCCATGTATTCCCACCTTATGCACACTGATCAGGGATAGGCTACATGACCATCACCAGGATAAAGCGATTACTAAAATATGTATTAACACATGAACAAACAAGCAAATGAGTGAATGAAGAAACAAACAAATGTATGAAATAATGAATGAATTTACAAACAAATGAATGTTCTAAGTACATTAAGAAATTGTGCAGTGTAAATTAAAAATGTTACATACGTGATCTCTGCAATTTATTATGAATGTTCTTTTGAAGAGGATACAAAATTGAGTCAAACTGCTCGTTTCAAATGTATGGCTCTCAAGGTAAGCCGAGTCCTGTGAGGACAAGCAAACAAACATCAATCCGAGCCAACAGGTCAGGTTAAATAGCTTACATACATTTTGTATCATTTATAAAACAATGTACAGGGTGCAGATCAGGTTAGACAGACTTAAAGAATGATACATAGTAGGTTTCACAGACTTCTCAGGAGCTGGTTTTTTTCCACAATACTTCTTTTCCTCCAGAGAACAGAGTCCACCTTGCACAGCTTCAAACAAAACCAAAATATGTTCTCCAATGTAAATAATGCAGAAAAAGATCAGCCGTCTATCATTTATATCATGTTTCATTTCATTAGATAATTTATATTGTTTCATATTTCAATCACAAAAACTTGCAAAATTTGAAAAACAGAGTGCAGACATTTTATATCCACTGCATTTTTTAAACATCAAAATACTAAAAAAAAAACCCAGTTATAATACTTAGCTGAAGTAAATTCTCTAGAGCTCTGATATCTATGATATCTTAAGCTAGTGCCAGTGTAATTGTCCTGACAGAAGAAAAACCTTTAGTGAAATAGCATGACCCCTCATTGTTTGTGTAGGACAGGTTAGAGAACTCCAGGTTCACGGCAGAACATTTAGGGAAGTGAGAAATGTTCTGTGCTTCAGTTATCTGGTTCTTTACCTTCTTCAAGTGGGACAGCAATGGAGCCTCCTGTGGCTGTGTTTGTGTGCCTCCATTACACTGCTGTTTTTTTTTTTAAATAACCAGGATCTGGATTCCACAGAGAACTAACATTGTGCTGGTGGTTTAAAATGGCCCATTGCAGCAAATCCCAGGAGCCGATGTGAAACGAGAGCCAGTATCAAGATTACTGAGGAAATGTGTGTAGCCTGTTCAGAACCAGACATTAATTCAGTTCCACCGAGAATACCAACCAGGGGAAAATTTAGAAAACATTAAATATGAATTGCTTATGCATAAGCCCTGTAGAAATCTGGCTGAAATGGTATAAAATTAAATGAAAAAAAAAAAACACATGTGATTCAATTATATACAGTACATAGAATTTAAAGTACATGGAAAGGTAATCCAGTGGCACACAAAATAGCAACAGAAAAAGACTGCAAACTTCTTGAAAGGCATACAGCGCAACTATAAATGGTAACACAGATCACATCTGTACCAATCACATAACTGTACAAATTAATCTTCTATTGGATACAAAAAAGGGAAAAGCATGATCCAGCATTATTCAAGACCATTATTCAAACCACCATTATTCATTAATCAATTCGTTATTCTGTTATTACTGAATATGCACACAAAGCCACAAACATTTTTTGTTTTATATGCACTGTTGTGTGTGTCACATGGAATATTGCAAATATTATTTAAATTTGGTATTTTTGTGTTACATCTTTCTATCAGTACAAAATATAGGTAAGGGGTTAGTGTTACGCCAGACAGTGCTGTTCTTGTAGGGCAAGAACTTCACATCCAAGCTCTCTCAAGGGAAGTATAAGAGTTCACCCTCAACATGAGCCTAACATTCTACTACTTGCACAGGTTTATAAATTTCATAATTTCCTACACCGTCATGTCATGTTTTTTTTTTCAGCCAAAAAACGTTAGCTGTGGTGCACATTTTTGATTTGCAGTGTATTTACTATATTGGCAAAAGTGTGTGGACACCTGACCATTGCACCTATATGTGGAACTTTCCAAAACTGTTGCTACAAAATTGGAAGCACCCAATTGTATAGGATGTCTTTGCATGCTATAACATTACAATTTTACTTCACTGGGACTAAGCGGTGCAAACCTGTTCCAGCATGACAATGACCTTGTGCACAAAGCAAGGTCCATCAAGACATGGTTTGTCAAGGTTGGTGTTGAAAATCTTGAGTGACCTGCAAAGCCCTGACCTCCATCCCTCTGAACGCCTTTGCAATGAACTGGAAAGCTGACTGAACCCCAGGTTTCTTTGCCCAGCATCAGTGCTTGACCTCACTAATGCTCTTGGGGATGAATGTGCAAATCCCCACAGTCACACTCAAAAATCTAGTGGGAAGCCTTCGCAGAAAATTGGATGTTATTATAACAGCTAAAGGGTGACTAAATCTGGAATCCGCTATATAACAACACATGTGTGTGGTGGTCAGGTGTTCACAAACTTTTGGCGTATAGTCTGTCTTCAAAATATTAATGCCAATATTTCACAGCAATAACATGGAGACAACAACAATTCACACGCAACGCAAATTCAACATATGTGCAATTTAGAGTACTCAGTTGACCTAACCTGCATGTTTTTAGAATGTGGGAGGAAACCAGAGCACCAGGAGGAAATCTACACCGGCAAAGTCAGTATGAGTGGAGCATGTGGTCCAATGACTGTGATATGGTAGTGTTGAATTTTGATCAGAAGTTGATGAACAGTATTCTAAAATGTCTTTGAATTCCATGTGGGATTCAACCAGGCTGAAGGCCATAGCTCCTGTGGTGGAGCAATTTGATGATAATCCAGTGTTGATAGTATGGAGACCTGAATGTGGGCTATGAGCAGCCATGTGAAGCTCTTCATAATAACTGGAGTGGGTGCATGGTAAGCATTAAAGAGAAATTTCAGCATAAAACTAGAATATAATGTATTAGTTGTCATGGTATGTAGTATTCTGCACAGGACTGTATTATTTACCATCTGTATTTTAGCAGAATTCATAATTTTATGTAATTTTTCTTGTTATTACATGAACTCATATACCATGCATGCGATATACCATTACATAATACACTCATTAAGAATCCCTACTGTAACTGACCAAACCAGACATCCGAGTGAGATACGTGACGCTGACGTCTCCCTCCGGAAACAAAACATAGCAGTATTGTATTGTAAACATAGCTGGATTGTAGTAATTAATATTTTAGAAACTATTGATGTGTAATTTACATGCATACATATCATGTAGATGGTATGAAAAACATAAAACACCCAGTGAGTTGTAGTTGCAGCAGAAATGTTTTGTTGAAAAAATGTCAGCTAGGTGAGTGTAATTCACTATAGAAATATAAAGGCTTTGGATTTAAGGTGGAAATGGTGTACTGGCATCACAAAATGTATATAGTATGTGTTGGGACATTTAAATTCTTAAATCCTAGCTGGCAGAATCTTAAAAAGTGTTTTGTATGGATGGTCTAGGTTCAAAATGTATTCATTTCAATATCTGTAGTCAGTATTTGTATTATTACATTAACGTGGAGAACATGTTGATAGAGAATATGTGGTGCTAAACAAACCAAAGATTAATGGCTTATAAGGCTAATTTTTAAGATTAGCTGTAGCGACTAAGAAAATAATGATGTATGGTCTTCTTCAATACTTTATTTGGGACAACTCTGTAACAAAGGTGTCATTCAATTAAAAGTCAATAAATTAGGCCCATGGGGCAAACGGGCATGCATGACAGGGTATCAGATTTTACAGAAGTCTAAATTGCAAACTTAGAAAAGTGTCATTTTAGTCTCCATGCCACTGAGAGCAATATTGAAAAAAGCAAGGACCATGCATTCTTCTGAATGTCTCATGAAGTCTTCTTTATAAATCATTCCTTTTTTTTTCTTTTTAAAGTAAAACCATTATTTTAATGACACGTTCTAACAAACAAATATGTGTGTGTGTGTGTGGGTGTGATTAAGCTGCTTTTACAGTTAGGAGATGCACAGAACAGTCACCTCACAAGTACAGGCAATTGGTAATACATTTTTATACATTAGAATTATTATTTTTTTAATTAAAAAAAGCAACTTAAAATTTTGACTATGCGTTGGATTTTATATTGCTTTATGTGAGTATTATCCATTGTTTCATTTGGCTAATAAAAACATGAAATGACTAAAACCTATGCTAAATAAAACTTTTATGGCACATAAATCTTTTAATGCAAACAATACTAACATAATGCAACGTATTGCAATACAAGCTTTCTGTCGATGATTTAAGCCAACCAAGTCAGACAACATTGCGTGAACTTAATATTACTGATGTTTCTAACATTAACATCTAACAATACATCTAACATACTAAAAAGCTTGTCAATATGCAAACATCAATTTACTTTCTGACATTCTAACACACATTTGCTAAAGTTTCCAAGATGAATAAAACCTAACATGAGTGCATTAGACTTCAATAAGGAAAAGCACTTTAAATTCAATCACAAAATGGCAGATGCACACATTTATGTTCCAAAGTATTTATTGCAAATACATATGTATAGTGAGCTGTATCTTGCACATAACCACAAAAAATACCATTATTTTTTACAATTAGCAATTGCAGTGAAAAAAGTATGAAACATGCAAGATAAATTTTTGCTATCAGAATTGTTTCAGAGTGATGTAGGTTTTCATGCTTTTGCCCAACTTTTACCAGTACATAAAAAGAAATGCATCATTAGGTCAAGTAAAAAATGTGTTGTACAAAACAAATATATATACATGATAAAGTAAGACCCATTAAAAGTAAATGTATGCAACTGACTGAGAAATGCTGCAATTAAGCATTGTCCATGATTGCTGCTGTGACCTCAAAACCAGTTCTATGCCTTACTTAAACTTATTTTAGCATCTAGATTTGTATTATTTGATTTTAGCATTCATAATGAACCTTCCACAATGGTCACAACCAGCATTTAAATAACAGCTCCCATCACTCTTCATTGAGGCTCGGCACTTGCTGCTGCTACAATACCATGCTGCCTGAGCTGGCTTCTCAAAATCTGATTTTTTGATTTCCAGTCCTCCACCTAAAAATGAAAAAAGATCCATTTTTATTTACGAAATGCTTTACTTTCTGCCTAACACAGGGTTATTTTACTATGTAACTCATATAATACTGGTTTATTTTTATGGACATTGATTTTTTTTTTTTTTTAACGACTGTCAAGAACTTGTCACATGGTAATTAACTGGTCAAAGGTAATAACAACTGGTTTACATCACCATAATCTGCAAAAAATTAAAGGAAATTTAACAGAAATGAGCTTACTTCTTGTCGTAAAAGCTGGTTGTCCATCCTCAACCTCTCCAGTGTGCTGAGCTCCTCTGATAATCGATTATTACTTTGTCGCAGTTCCTGAATGAAATCACAGGCCTTTGAGAGGATACCTCCTTTACTCTGTTTCAAACAACATGGGAGAAAATGGCATCATATTGCCCCATTGCCTGTGACCTGTAGTAAACTACAAGATAAACTGAAACCAACCTGTCCTGTCTTGGTGGAGTCTAATGTGCAGTCTGGAATGGTCTTGGAAAGCTGAACAATCCAGTTGTTAATCTTATCTCTGCGCCTTCGTTCAACTATAAATCAGCAAACAAAAATACTGCTCTGTTGTGAAGAGATTCCTTTTGTCGGATTCTTCAATACAGCAAATTGGCAATGGACTGTTTTAAAACTGAGGTCACCGCTCACCTTCGTTGTGTTGTGCTCGCCGTTTCTCATCTCTAGATGTCCTTGGTGCCTCTGACTTACTGTCAGTATAAAATATACCACAATATAAGCATTTCACACAAATCTAGTAATTCATACTAAATATAAATAGCTTCTACAAGCTACATTCTAAATGAGAAGAATAGATTACGTGTTGCAAGTTTGTGTGCGAGGTGCAATAGATCTCTGGGTTGCTCCTGTCAGAACTTCCTGGGGTGACATCATCACATATAACTGACCTATTTATTGATGAAGGAAAAGTACAGATATAAGCAGTCCAATAAACACTAGGAACATGTAATATATGAAACAGTACACGGCCTCTATCATAACTTAATAAGTTGCTAAATGTGTGACATGCAAGACAGACTGTGTACACACTACAAAGACAAGGCGCAAAATGTGACGCAGTGCATGCACTAAATATACATCGTAATAGGGATCTATTATTATGCTGTTCACTGCATTTTGCAGTAGACCCTGTTTACACTTCCAGGTTGAATAAATGTATTCTTATTCTATAAATGATTCAGTAGATGATTCTATAAATCATTTAAATGATCTACATTTATATGAAACCTTGCCAAACAAGAATATATAGTAACAATTAGTAATAGTGGTTGTTTATATGTGCAAACTAAATTGGTATAGTGCTCTTATTTGAAATAACACTATTTCATATGCATATTCAAAAAATGCAATCTTAATCATTAAAGTCTTAAAATTGTGAAAATACTCCAAACAGGCTCACACTATTAGCACACTTAATCTTATTATTTATATCCATGTACATGCTAGCAATGTAAATCAATCTCAGTATTCCCCCCTCTACTACTATTCACACCTCTCTATTAAATAAGTGAACACAAAGCACCAACCTCCAATACATACACAATTTAACAGCAGTGAAAGCAATTTCTGCATCTACCAAAATACAGTGAGTAATGGTACATTATTTAATTTATTTACTTGTGTATAAAATCAAACCTTTAATTAATACTCATTATTTGCAAGTGGATCCTTTGGGAAAGTGAAGATTTAATGACTTAATCACATGTGCAAGACAAAATGTCATGAAACCAAAGAGAAAAAAAAATGCTGAAAACAAAGAGAAATTGTATATGACTCCTGACACCAAAGTGGTAATGAGATTTCTTTAAAAAAAAAGGATCAATACAAATAACAGCAGTAACAAAGGTGTTGCTGGTATGTTTTCCATATTATGACAACTTCTATTCAGTAAATGGAAGGGTGAAAAAGGTCTATTATGAAAATGTACTATTATGTCATTCTAGCTCAGTGTAAAAAACATGACTTTTCACATTACCTGTAGGTGTGCCCTGGCTGAGGATTGTGTCAGACGCCTGTACGCCAGTGACCATAGTGCCTGTTCCAGCATCCGAAATAGTGGCAGGGTAATAGGTGTAATGGGTTTCTGTACCATCTCCCTCTAAGGCTTCGGACTGCGAGAACACAGCCTATTTACATGGACCAACAGAGGTATTAGTTAAGTTGACAGAAGGACAATCAGTTATGAAGAATATAACATACATCACCATACACTTGCCTGTGTAACAGGCTGTGTTGTAGCAGGAAACCCAGCAACAACACTGACAGCTGTGGTGCCATCTGTTTGACCCTCCAACTGTCCATCTGCAACCTGAATTACTCGATATGTCACCTGCAATAAATGTGAGGATCACTAACTTCTCCCTTAAGATCCTATTGCTTGTTAGACAAAGCTAATACAAAACAGATCCACTCCAACCACTTGAACTGAGACATGCTTGTAGAGCAGTGTATTATTACTTCACAGTTTACAACTTCATCACTTCTACTCCTGTCCTACCTGCCCGATGGGAGGGTACAGTTCCCCTACCTGCCCCCCAGCTCCCTCTGTCTTGAACAGGTATTTTATGGGCTGCTCGGAGGAAAACGTGGCAGCTGACTGAATAGTTGTAATTGCTGATGGATCTTCAGCAGTAGCCACGACCCCTGATGGAACAAGAGAAAGGTAGTGCTTTAGATTTCTGTTAGGGCTGGGAAAGGTATATGTAAGGAATAAAACATGATAGGACATGCCAGTGTAGGAAAAGAATCCAGAACAGTTCATTATTTTAACTATATCAATAACAGGTCATTCCCAAGTGTTTTTTCCTCTTAGACCAAATCAATGTCAACTCTTTTCATATTAACAAATGACACATCATATTTTTACAGTTACATTTTAATGTTGCGAAATGTCTGAGACAATTTATACATGATACAAACAGTTGCTCCTTTACCAGGCTTTCTTTTTTTCTCTATCTTGAAGTTAATTAGCCAAAAACAAACCCCGTTTGTCATATTACCAAGAAACCAGACAGCACAAAGCTCTCTGTCCTGAAGACTTTCTCATGGAAGAAACCTTATTGATTGTTACGAAGGACTGACAGCTGAGACTCCTTTAATAAACATGCAGTACCAGTTAAAAGTCTAGCTACACCTACTCACAGGTTTTTCTTTATTTTGACTATTTTCTACATTGTAGAACAATACCGAAGACATCAAAACTATGAAAAATCACATATGGAATTATATGGTAAACAAAATATGTTTCATATTTTAGATTCTTTGACATAGACACCTACTTCAATCGTTTACCTTGATGACACCATTGGCATTATCTTAACCAGCTTCATGAGGTAGTCACCTGGAACGCTTTTCAGTTAACAGTGTGCTCATCAAAAGTTCATTAATGGAATTCTTTTTGCCTTCTTAATGTGTTTGAGATCATCAGTTGTGTTGTGTCGATGTAGTGTTGGTATACAGTAAATAGCCCTATTCCACAACTGTAGTAATGTAACTCATATTATATCAAGCACCACTCTGTACTCTCTGAAGAGAAACGACAGTCCAGACAGTACTTAACACATGATTTATCCTTTAAGTAATGAAAATAAAGAAGAAAAAAAATAAAGAAAGAAAAACTATTGAATTAAAAGGTGTGTCTAAACTTTTGACTGGTACTACATCTAACAGAAAACCTTACGAAACAACAATAATATGTTTTCCTTTGTTAAAAATGAAAATGGTTTTTTCATATACAGTACAGTCATGGGAAAAATAAAGTACACCCTCTTTCAATTCTCTGTTTTTGCTTATCACTGCCTAAATAACAATTGAGCGGTCCTCACCAACTGCTATAATCAAACACATAACCTCTGGTGACAACAATAAACACAACAGGTTTACAACTTACAATGTAGTAAATTTTTCCCAAAATCTAAACCAATATTCAGAAAAGAGGAGGGCAAAAAAAATAAGTACATCTTCCTATTTCCTCAATCGTTAAGAGACTAATAGGCAGCCAGATGTTACTAAAGACATTCAGAAGATAATGATCAAGGCATGTGACTACAACAAGAATAAAATTAAAACTTTTGGCAGTTTGGTGTTCTGGAGCACACAGGTATGTGTCTACATCAGAGAAGCAATTGTTGCTACCCATCAATCTGGGAAGTGTTAGAAGTATTCTCCAATGAGAAGTGACTGAGAAGGACTGTTTACAAATGGAGAGCCTTCATATAAAGAAAAAAACAAGAGCATCATGTGACATACAGGCCTCTGTAAGCACATTAAATGTTTATGTTCATGACAGCACAATCAGAAAAAGACTGAACGAGTAGGGTTTTCTGGTAAGGGTGACTAGGAAAAAGTATAAAAAAAACTTATTACTTTCAATGAAATGATCTATCACTAGAATTTACATTTTATATAGTGAATACAGACAAGATGAGTGATACAAACAAAGAAATGTACAAGTGAACTTATACTGAATCTCAGTACTCTTGGAACATCATATGTCCAAACAAATTAGTGGACTAGAACTAACTGCTGTATATTGACAATAATGATATAAACATGTCTATTATATTACCATCATAAAGAATATTTTGGGTTTCATCAGGTGTATTCATAACTCCATTGATAATTGATGCAACAAGTAATTTTGTGGACAATAATAATAATAATAATAAGCACCAACAAATAATTTACACAACACCAATTATATACATATATTGCATACTTTTTAGATTTCCATAATATGACTCCAAACTCGGCATGCTGTTAAAGGAGTCAGCTCACCCTTTCTGGAATCCAATTAATTGATTTTGTTTACCTATAGATCACTGCCTTTTGAAAGCATCTGACAGCTACTGCACTAGGTCTCTTCATGTGCACTCACATAGTTGAATACCAAGCCTTTACAAAACAAACTTTCACTAATACAAATGAAAGACATCATCACAGAACAAGATTATGTGGAATGGAGTATCAGCCTGGTCGTAGAGGGGACCAGTTATCATGAACAAAATGCCTGTGGTTCTCCAAACCCACCAACTCGCAAACAACAACAGCGTACCAACAAAGTTAGGCAAATTCCTACTGTGCTTCTAGCTTTGGAAGATTATCAGCCTCAGTATGTGGTAAGATTTAAGTTTATCTACCTTTATTACATGACTTTGTTGAATACTTTATTCTGCTTGGTCAATTACGCCATTCTACAGTCTCTGTTATTCTCTATACTGTTATTTCTGTATAACAGACTAATGCTATTGACCATGTCATTAGAAGAAGCAAAAATTACATTTTTAAATAAATAAAATAATTTTTAAAGCAATATTTTTTGTCAAATTATTGATTTCTTTAGAAAGTAGCTGTGTAATAAGCGGGATTGTTGCGGATTGCTTTTCAAATGTAACTCAGTGGAATAATGATGGCATCGAGAATAGTGACTCACTACTTAGCACAGAGGCTTCTGGAAAGGCTGAGCTGGCCCCTTTAACAAGCCTCAGTGAAACTACACATCATGACACATTTGTTTTACTTGTGTGACAGACTAAGTATTATGACACAGACCCCTCCAAAAGTATTGGAACAGTGACACAATTTTCATACTTTTGCTTTGTACAACACCACAATGAAGTTGAAAAGAAGGCATCAAGATGTAATTGAGGTGTAGACTAATTCAAGGGGTTTAACAAAAATATTACATTAATCGTTTAATAATTAGTGTCATTTTTTTTACACAGTCCCTCCACTTTCACAGGCTCAAAAGAAGTGAACAACCTAACGTAATTATAGCTAGGAGCATTATGTTTTATATTTCATTCTTATGTTTTAAAAAATCAATCACTGCCCAAAGTCGGAAACCAATGGACCAAATGCTGAGTTTCCTCCTTTAAAATGCTTTGCCAGGCCCTTACTGCAGCCACCTTTAGTTGCTGCTTTTTTATGGGTCTTCTGCCTTCAGTAATTGAAAAGCATGCTCAGTTCAGTTGGCTGACTCGGTAATTTTAGATCATTTAATTTCTTTACCTTAACAAGCTCTTGGGTTGCTTTCACTGTATGTTTTCGGTCATTATCCACCTTTACTGTGAAGCACAGTCCTATCAGTTTTGCAGCAATTGACTGAATCTGAGCAGAAAGTATAGCTCTAAACACTTCAGAATTCATCCTGCTACTTCCATCAGCAGTCACATCATCAATAAATACCAATGACCCAGTTTCATTGGCAGCCACACATGTCCATGTCCACCATGTTTGTCAAATGATGTGGTATGCGACATCAAGGATAATTCCTGTCACACCCAACATCTCTGCTTCCTGTGGGCGTGGCTCCTGTTCCAGGCTCCAGTGCATGGTTTACTTAACCTTCTCAAATTGACACACTTGTGAATGTCTCCCTGTTGTCCAGTCTCTACCTTAACATAAGTTCCCATAGCAAATTAAAATAGTGACCCATGAAACATATGAATTTGAAACTTAAGCTTGGTAGTTTAATCATATATATTACAACTGAATTACTGATATGCTCCAACCCAGAGACTAACTAGCTAACATTAGGTGGAGGTTTACTATTCAGAATGAACACTACTATTAAATGCCAGTTTATACTTTATAGTCGACTTTACGCTGTAGCCTGATGTGCACCTACCCATAAATGTAACTATGCATTGGGGTGATGCAGACCACAGCAACTGTGATTGGAACGCTTGCTAGCATTAGGCCTGCAACCATGCATGCCGTGTTTATCATTGCCATGACTACTGTGCGAGAACTGGCAGAGCATGCTACTCTCGTTTTCATTCTGTCTGTTTAATACAACTTATAAAAGAGGAGTCCATTTTTATAACAGAGAAATAAATTATTATAGAACTGGTATGTATTTTTTCACATCCCGTATGAACATTAGACTCTCTCTCTCGTACACACACTCTCTCACACACACACTCCCGGGTACATAGCCATATGTATGGAAGTGCACAGAAAAAGAGCAAAGTGAAAAAAGAAGTACTGCACAGATTAAATTTTTTGTTGTAACGAAATTGCTTTTTTTTCCGTTGTCTTAAAAAGGTCTTAAAGTCATCGAAGTGCTTCGGGCCACTCGTACTGAATACAGACGAGTCAAAACATCTCAGATATACTTTCTCAGAGAGAACTCACGTGGTTTATAGTTAATCATGTGAGGTTTCTTCCCCCCCCCCAGTACAGTTGCACCCAAACAACATTTTGTTCATGTTATACTCTGTTTATTAGTTCTACAGTGAAACACAGAAGTTGCATTGCTCTTTTTTTGTGCACTTCCTTTGCATGAAGTCATGACAGGGAACAGAAGTGATACTGTCCCCAGCACTTCCTGAAGTGCACCGCAGTTACAAATGAACACTTATGTGGTTTTATAATACTACAATTCCATGTTGACAAATTTTTGTCAATTATGTCGACTAATCGTTTCAGCTCTACATCTGTCCAAGGAATCTTGTTCCACAACTGAATTACAACTTTCCAGCAAAAGCTTTCTAGCGAAGTCTAATCTGGCCTTTCTGTTCTTGAGTGTTATCAGTGTTTCACATCTTGAGGTAAACCCTCTTTATTTATATTTATGAAGGCGTCTCTAAATTGTAGGCTTTGACAATGATACTTCTACCTCCTCAAGAGTGTTTGTGACTTGGCTAGATGATGTGAAGGTTTTTTTTTTAAAACCAAGAAGGCCTTTTGGTGTTGCTGAGCTCACTAGTGCATTCCTTTTTAAGAATGTTCCAAATTATTGCATTTCCCCCCGCAATTATTGCCATAAAGTTTTTGCTATTTTTTGACAGGTCTGTCTTGTTTTTTCAGGCTAATGATGACCTCCTTTTTTTGCATTGACAGCTCTTTGGACAGCATATTGAGAGTTCTCATAAACAGCTGCAAAATGCAAATTCAACACTTGGAATCAACTCCAGACCTTTTACCTCCTTATTCTGTCAAGAAATAATGAGGAAACAGACCATAACTGGCCAGGAAACTGTTTATCAATCAACTGTTCCATTACTTTTGGACCTGTAAAATGGCAGGACTGTAAAAGGAAAAAATAAAATAAAAATGTCTATACCTCCTAAATGGTTAATGTGATATTTTTGTTAAACCACCTGAATTAATGCTGAAAGTCTACACTTCAATCACATCTTGATTGTCTCTTTTCAAATCCATTGTGGTAGTGTCCAGTGTCCAAAAGCAGGAAAGCTGCGCCACTGTTCCAATACTTATGGAGGGGACTGTGTTTGACACCCCACCCAGCCCTAATTTTCTGTTGTTGTTGTTTTGACATCATTAACGTGGGATATTTATAGGTTTATTATACCTTCTTCAATTACAGGAACATTGCAGTCAGGGTCCGGACTTTTCTGTTGCCTAAAAATTAAGTGTTCAAGGGAAAAATATCAAAAGTATGTACAAGTAATATAATCAGTAACATTTAACTGAGTGTAGAAGGCAAGCATCCCGCTATTGCAAAAACATATTGGAAGTAGTGACCCTTTCATTTCCACCGGCATGTGAAACAGCAAGTCCCGCTTATTCCACCCTTCTGTAAAATAAAAACAGAGACATCAAATTCAGTTAAAATGCATTGACGAATTTAACTGCACCCGAATGAAAAAATGTGACATAATTTAAAAAAACAACAACAACAACAACAATGTGATCATTTAAAAAAAAAATCAAGCTAATAGCTAGTTAGCTAGCTAATGAGGGGGTTTTGCACCATAGGCCGTACTACAAAAAGAGACTACACATTCAGTGTTTAGATAATGTTTCAAATTGTGCCTAATCTATGCTTTGTGCATGAAAGCAAAAGGGCGAGCAAGATACCGACATACCCGAGTGAACTGGGAATCCGCTTAGGCAGCTAACGCTAACTGCGCTGCTAAAACTTGCCAGATTGCATCAACTCTTAACGCTAGTAAGGCCACTTAAGGATTAATTCGATAAGCTTAATACACGATTTTAGAAAACAGATATATACAAATCTTTAAATATTTAAAAAACAAGAAAACCCACAATTTCATCAGGCATCTTACCGCTCAATGTCCCTGTATTGTTTACTTGCGCCGGTATGATCCGGTTGCCAGATCAAGGTGATTAAAACATAATAAAGCAATCTAAAACACCAAACCTTAAACCTGTCCTGCTTTACATTAGCCATTCCCACTGCATTCTTTACAAGTTAATAACATACGTATTTAACAAAACAATATTAAAACATGCATGAACATAGACTTTGTTTTCTACTGAAATAAATCCAGCTCAGTCTGGCCGAGCTGCTCTCAGCACTGGCAGAGCTTCACCAGCTTATTTCTTATTACTTAACTAAACTCATTAAGAAGTGTTTGAGATTTTATCGTCTTGAAAATAATTTTCGTATGATGTAGAATTAGTATGAGTAGTAATTAGTAATTCGGGAACTGATTCCGTTTTTCTTAGTAGCAGTATAAAATCGGGGTTGTTTGCTGTTTTTTGTTGTTGTTTTTAAATAGGATTGTTCAGAGAATGTTTTTTTTACATTAGGCTTCTTATATTGTCCTAAACTGATTTCGCATTGTAACGTAGGCTGTAGGTTTATAAATATAAATCTTGACTCACGTTGTAGGCTTCTCTATAAGTATAAAAGAATAAAAGTAGTTTATCTGGATTAACTGTAGTCGCTTTGCATCATTTCACTTATACAGCACTGCAGCTGTTCGCCCATAATAACCACATCGAACAGCAAACAGTATGTAATTATAAAAACGGTGTGAAAATATAAAAAATAAAGGATCCACACGGATCTGGCAACACTCTGCGTGCGCGTGCGCGTGCGCGCGCGTTATTGCGTCATTATTCATCGACGAACGATGCCGCAACAATAAATAAGGCGAACATAATGTTGTAGGTTACTATATTTAAATGACCGTTTCAGAGTTACCAACCTTAACACGTCAATTCCCAATCCTGTTGAGAATGGCCACATGTGAACTGCCTCCAAATACACCTATAACTGTGAAGATAGCGTTGGATTGCTGTTGACATGAGCGGTTCTGCTACAATGGCATAGGACTTAAATTACCATTGCACACAAATATCCCTCAGTGAATCAGCTGAAACAGAACATATTTTATGTTAAAACTATATTGAATTATGTACCACACAACTGTACCTTTTTTTTTACCATTTAACATTTTTTTTTTTACCATATACCATATAACAGTTACATAAGTGTGTTAGTTGTAATTGCACTATCCCATGTCACCCAAATCAGGATCGGTTCCTTTTTGAGTCTGGTTTTCTCAAGTTTCTTCCTCTTGTCGTTTCTATACAACTATTAGAGTATAGTAGTAGAGTATATAGTAATAAAATATAGTATAGAAATATTGACAAGACATTGGGCATGGCATGGCACTGCAAAATTCAGTGATAGCATTCCATTTTCAATTTTACCCTTTTACCCTGTACAAATTTCCCACTTTTATGCCACACCAACACTCCTCTCTATGGTCCAAGCACTTAATAGCACTTTTTTCCAATCATTTTTCTGTCTAACGTTAGTGTTCTTTTACCGATTTTAATCATTAACATTTATTGGATAGTCACAAATAAATGTATTTTTCTGTCATGGTAGTGCCAATGGGTGCAGAACTACCCTACCCGTCACCCCTAGCATTTCACACATCACTAATCACTCACACCTGTTTCCTGTTTCACCTTTATTAACAGCTCTATATAACAAGTTCCCATTTTCAGGGACTCATTGTAAAGCTTCTGTTTTAATTGCCATTTATTCTCGTGTGCCCTGAAGTATCTCTTTTAGTATGTATATATATATATTTTTTCAGGTTCCATTTTCTAGGATATAGATATATAGATATATATATATAGATATATATATATATATAGATATATATATATAGATATAGATATATATATAGATATAGATATATATATATATATATAGATAGATAGATAGATAGATAGATAGATATATATAGATATATAGATATATATATAGATATATAGATAGATATATAGATATAT
>JAQQZR010000003.1:16552844-16563076 GCA_030068235.1 Notoglanidium macrostoma | reverse complement strand
TTCAAGCAGTCAATGCCAGGCTGCAAAATTCAATAAGAAAAAAAAATCACATTAAACAAACAAGATATATAATAGGGCTAGGCAAATCAATCAAGCCTTTAGTGTATAGTGCCATATTGCATCCCCTGCTGTCAATTGCCTCCCATATTGGAGTACACATGCATAAATCACTGTATCAACAGAATGCCATGAATTTGTGAACACTGAAAAAAATATGTAGATTTTTTTTTTTAAACCCGAATTTTAAAACCTGTATCTGAAAATTTAATTAGAATTTTCACTGAGGTTTATTCAAAATAAATAATTACATGATAATAAACATATTTGGTTTTAAATATAAAATATTTCAAGAGTATGAATTCAGTTTTCTTTCATTTTTTTGTTATTAAGAATTCAATGTCTGTTGAAATTCAAACTGTTATGTTGTTATACATTTATACGTTTTTGCTTAAGTCTAAATTTAATAATAATAATTCCTACATAAATATGTTTTTTTACCCATCTCCTTAATAATACAACTGACCTAATTATCCATAACCAATTAAAATAAACACCACATTTGTAATTGTTATTCAGTAAAACACTGTTTGGGAAGCATCAGTTATCCATTTCTCTGCATACACATGTAAGCTTGGAAATGTTACCCAATGCACCACCATGCCATCTTGCAACTCAATGGTCTCCAGTTACACTGAGCCCATTTTACTGTATGTGTATGTTCTCCCTGTGTGTGTTTTTTGAAGGTTCTTCAGTTTCCACCCAATGTCTGAAAACATGCAAGTGGGTAGATTTGGCTATGTTAAATTGACCCTAGGTGTAAATCAGTATTTGAACATGTGTGCATTGCATGGGGCCCTGTGATAGACTGGGATTGTTTCATCCAGGTATGTTCCCTAAGTGGCATGGGATTTAAAAATAATTTTGTGTTGACAAGCATAAAGTGATTACTAAAGATGAATGAATTAATGAGTAAATAAACAACCCTGGCTGTTGTCTTTCAGTTATCATGTGACTTGCCAATGTGTTGGTAATGAGCCGTAACCTATAGCCACGCTAATCAAAGGGAAAACAAGTATCAAGTTAAAACTATTAGAACAACAAACCAATAAAAAGAAGAGGGAAGAGACAGGACCAAATCAAAAACAAGGACATCACACTTTGTTACTCCTTGATTAGTGTAGTTGTGTAGTTACACCCCCCCCCCCCCAATCACCCTTTATCTGCACAAAGTCATGGTCTGTTTTTGTATGAAGTTTTAGCCTTGTCTTGATTGATCAATATATGTGTTTCCTTATTAAGACCATTCCTTGATTGCTCCAGTTATGCTCATGACACACACTTGCACGTTGCTTCATCACAATGCATGTTACATCTGCTACCTCTGAAGCATTTCTACATTTGTAGCCCCTATTATTATGTGTGAATGGTTGATACATAAGATGAGTGATTATTTAAAAAAAAAAAGAAAGAATGACCACAAATATACCAGAATGCAATCAGAGTACAATAGTATGGAAACTCAGATTACTTTAGACTTTAAAACATTCCAATTGGTAACACCAATTTGTCTCTTAAACATTACTTTTTTATTCAATTTAACTTAATGCACTTTTATGCTTTTATACAGTTTTGCAAAAGTATTGATGAGTTTCATGTCACCTAGCTACAATAGTTTATCCTAAATAACCCTCATTAATTATTCCTGTCTTGTCAATCACTTGCATAAATTATCATTTTAAAATATTACATTTTTGTTTTTAGATATTTCATGGTGACATTCCCTGCAGTTATTGAGTCTGGCTCTGATGCAAAGTTCTGTGTGAGTCTTCTGAAGCCTAATGAGACTCTGCAAATGAACATTTATCTGGTTCACAACGACCAGAACAGAACTCTTTTACAAGAGAGAGTGGAAAAGGAGTTTCACCGCTGCCATCAATTTGAGGTCAGAAATCCTACAGATTATAATAATAATAATAATAATAATAATAATAATAATAATAATAATAATAATGTTTATTGTTGCTGTTTAATTATTAATTTATTGGTTTAATTAGTTTAATTCCTATTTAATAGTTTATTATTTTAAAGTATTGTTAGTGATTAATGTGTTTTGACATGAAATACATCTTCACAGGCTCCACAGGTTGAGGGTGAATCAGTGCAGGAGATCAAAGTAGAAGTCAAAGGTGAAAACTTTCAGATGACAGAGAGAAGGAAAGTGATGTTTAAATCCTACAACACACTGGTATTTATACAGACTGATAAACCCATCTACAATCCAGGCCAAACAGGTGAGCGATTCCTGTAATACTTAATATCCATTTGAAGTATTTAATAAATATTAATATGTTACTAATGGTGCAGCTCAAACGCCATATTTCTCTACCATTGTTTTCAACAGTGAATTTCAGGATTGTCACTATGGATTCTAATTTTATTCCCCTTGAACAAAAGGTAAGAGTCTAAGTCTCTCTGTCTCTAACTGCAAAAAAGACTTTTAAAAAGAGGTTTTACCACCCGTTCTGTACTACGTGTTTACATTTAACTGTACAAGAAGAGTATCCAATGTCATTTTTGTTTAATTTTTCTGTGCACCTAGTATCCTAAATCCTAGTAGCCTAAGATTAATAAAGCACCAAGTATCTTTGTGTAAAATCTTTGTATTATTGTCATATTCTAATAAATTTATGTAAATCATTAATTTACAGGATGATATTAGAAGTTGTCTGATAGTTTCTTAATCAGGGTTATGTTGTATTCTCCTTTACAGTACAGCACAGTGATTCTTGAGGTAAGTAAATGAAATATACATAATTTAAATTTCTTTATTTTTTATTTTGTGTGACGCTGCTGTTCATTTTTAATATTTGTATGCATTGGATAGTGACGCTTCAATATTTTTTATGAACCAAACAGGATAATCATCAGAACAGGATTGGTCAGTGGACGAATGTGTCCTCAGTAGGCCTGATACTGCAGCTTTCTCATGAGCTAAATGCTGAGGCTCCACAGGGACGTTATCAGCTAAAAGCTGACACTGGAAATAGGTTGAGCTCACACTATTTTAAGGTGCAAAAGTATGGTAAGTTACACTACTAGTAGAGTACCTTTTTTCTGTTGATAAATATGATACAACTGACACAATTTAACTGTAATAAAAAATACATTTAACTTTTAGTTTTACCCAAGTTTGAGATAACAGTTAAAGCACCAGCAGAACACAGTGTTGGAGAGCAGGAATTGAAACTGGAGGTGTGTGGAAAGTGAGTGACAATTTAAAGAGAAAATTATTAAAATAGGGTTTTATCCTTTTAAATTTGTTTTATTCCTTTCCTTCATTTAGTTTAAATATTTGCCTTAATTGTTAAAAGATATTTAAGGCCAGCATAGCATTGACAACCATTTGAATATCCAGGATACACCAATATAGGCATTGAAAAAACAAAGTTCAATTCAACATTCTTTACTGATGCATTTTTAAGGTACACTTATGGACAGCCAGTATCTGGTGAAGCACTGGTGCAAGTGTGTCGTAAATTTAGGCAGAATTATTTTCAGCGTGATGACGCCCCAATGATTTCCCCATGCCTGGTTGAAACGGTGGCGGTGCGTGAGTAACACTAAATTAAAACACGTAATTTTTTGTCTGAAATTGGTCTCACCATGTAGTTATTTTTTATATTCCCCATAGATGAGTCAGACTGGTTGTGCTGTCCTTATACTGAATGTGTCAATTTTCCTAAATTCTGAATTTGAAGATAATTTTGACAACAATCTTAATGCTACTGTTACACTGACAGAGGAAGGAACGGGTATGTCAGTAACAGAGCTGAACAACTCTAAAATGTTTTTAAACTTAAAGAATAAAGTTAGTTAAAAAATTTTTATAACAATGATTCATATTTAATTATAACTTCTGTATTGCATTTTGTTTCTTTTGTTTAGAATTTTCCATGGCAAAATCTGAAATCATAGTGCTTACCTACCAAGTTGGTAAAGTGGAATTATTGGATTTACCAAAAACCTTTGAAAGGGAGACAGTTATAGAAGGAAAAGTAAGATTTTCTTGCTTGTAAATTTACATTTGTCCACTGTCATTGCTTTTATTTTTCTGATGTTTTTTGACAGTTTTGTGCAAATTAACAGCATTTTGACTTTCTCTGATTACCAGATCAGAGTTACTACCTTCAGTGGAACACCAATTTCGAACAGGAAGGTATATCTTTTGGAAGGTACCTGGTGGTCTAAGAAGTTACTACTCAATCTTACTACAGATAGTAACGGATTGGCAAAGTTCTCTGTCGCTTCACCTGAACATCCTACAACAGAGATGATGCTGAAGGTGTGGTATGATGACTAAAGCACTCCCAAAGATTTAAAGTTATTTCAGTAATTCTTAAAAGCTTATGTTACTGTTTCACTGATATCTAGGCAAGCGTCTATCCAGATGAAAAATATAATGCATACAAAACACCTTTCTTTACAAATGCTGATGCGCATATAAACCTGCTCCAACCTGCCACACCTTACAGTCCAGTGTTCAGTGAACTGTCAGTAGAGAGCTCAGAGGAACCATTTAAGTGTGGTGCTGAAATTCCCATAACCATTAACTACTATATCATCGGGGAAACTACTGAGAATTACAGTATTGATATTATATACATGGTAAGTAAATGCAGTAAAATTGTATAGATAGTAAAACTTCCAATTCCTAGATTCTAGCATCTTAATTAAAATGCACCTTGCCAATCCAGATTGTATCTAAAGGAGCCATAGTCCATCATGGGTATGAGACAGTTGAAGTGAAAGAATCAACAGATGTCAGAAAAGGAAAAATCTCATTCAAAATATCAGTGATTACTGAGCTGGCTCCTGTAGTGCAGGTTGTGGTGTACTCTGTCCTGCCCAGTGAGAACGTCATCGCTGCTAGCAGGAATTTTGATGTGGAAAAATGTTTCCAAAACAAGGTAATGCAGACTCCTTTAGGTTTTTTGTTGTTGTTCATTTTTAATGTTCCATGGTTATTGATATTTGCTGTGATTTTTTTTTCACCTGATTTCTGCTTGACCTGAAAAAGCTAATTGCATGTACATTTTTTGTTCTGTTGTCGGCTCCAGGTTTCGCTACAGTTCTCTCCTTCTAAAGCAGTTCCTGGTGAGAAGAACACGCTCGAGCTCACGGCTCTTCCTGGGTCACTGTGTGGCCTCAGTGCTGTGGATCAGAGTGTGTTCATCTTGGAGTCTGAAGGACGCCTAAACACTGACAAGGTGAAGTTAAGATTTGCTGACACTTTTGCACATACAAATGCCTGGATTTTGAGCCTGTTTTAAAATATAGAGCTCTCTTAGTGTTCTGAAACTAAGTACAAAAATGTTTTATTAATTGTATTTTGTATACCTGTCTTATTCCTATCTTAAAATTTGATCGTAATAAAAATATAGGTTTCAAGATATTAAAATAACATTTACATTTTATATTATAAAATTGTCAGGATTACTGTATATGTTCTAATAAACCCTTGCCAGGATAAAGCAGTTACTGAACATATAAGATGAATTATTTTAAATGTTTACTTTAAGAATAAAATTAAAAATGTTTTTGCATGTCATTTTATATCAACACCACCTTGGTTTATAGTCACTGTGGCTGAAATTAAGGCTCTTTTCTTCTTTTCTTTAACTGGAAAGACCAGATATTGCATTTCTACTGTGTAGTGTTGGTCGTATTTTGGACCTTTGGCAGTCTAATATTAAATTCTGGAACTGGTACCAGTGCATTCAGTAGGGGTCAAAAACCAGGCAGGAAAAGCAGTCCTAGGCTAAATGCTAATTTGGCACACAAGGAAATCACAGTTCAGCTATAAGGGTATAAACCATGAAATGAGTAATGTAAGTCACTAAAAAAAAGAAGAAGAAGAAGAAGAAGAAGAAGAAGAAGAAGAAGAAAAATAGAAAGGAAAGAAATTTTCTTTCACTAGCTGTCAGGAGGTGTTGTTATAGTCAAATAATCCATGCTGGGATGGTGCGATACAGCTCAATATGAAGCATAGTGGTCTTGAGACACTTGACAGAAAACCTGAAGGCTACAGTCAGAATCATTATAATACAGAACTTATTGTATTAAAATGGTAGCAACTATAGTTATGTGTTTTATGTCTCTTATGGCAATCATACATACAAAGACCACTCATTTTTGTGTGTTTTGACACATACTGTATACCATCTTATAATAATGATAAACTATGTCTCCCACAGATATTTAATTTGTTGCCAGTGACAACAGTATCAGATTACTCCTATAAGGCTGAAGATGATCAAGAGTGCTTGTATGTTAGACCTCGACGGGATGCACAGCTTGACCTTGCATACAATACGTTAAAGGTAAAACAATTTTTTTTGCTGATCTGCTGATCATTTTATGATCTTATCTAATCCTCGGTGACAGTGACGTATCCCATAATTATTTGTACAATCTGTACAATTAAAAGTGCAAGATGCATGACACACTTATGCTTTGTTGGGTGGATGGCAGATGTATCATCAATAATGTTAAAAAATATAATAGACATAGGAAATAAAATACCTTCATTTTGGTTTTACTAAAATTATTATTTAAATAATACTTGAAATAATAATATAATTATATAATAGTAATATAGTAATATCATGAACATCATTGGAGTTTGCATGTTCTCCCCGTGCATGTGCGGGTTTCCTCCGGGTGCTCCGGTTTCCTCCCACAGTCCAAAGACATGCAGATTAGGTCAACTGGCTACTCTAAATTGCCTGTAGGTGTGAATGTGAGTGTGTGCGGTTGTTTGTCTCTGTGCTGGCCCTGTGGTGGACTGGCGACCTGCCCATGGTGTACCTCGCCTCTCGCCCGAAGTCTCTTGAGATTGGCTCCAGCTTCCCCCGCAACCCAGACCAATAAAGTGGTATAGATAATGGATGGATGGATGATATATTTCTGTTTAAAAAAAAGAACACACAGATCAGAGAAGAGTATAAAGAAAAGAAAAACAAATGATCTGAAGAATACCACCTCATCTTATGGTTGGAAATGTATGGCTACCAAACGAATGGGTTCCCATGTGTTGCTTTTCAATGGTTTTGGGGGACAACATATACAAAATGTTGTAATTCCTACCCCATGTTACCTCAAATTAAAGCTGAAAGTCTTTCATTTTGATTAAAACTAACACTTTGAGCTCATATCTATTCCTTAATTTAAACTTCAACACACTGTGGTAGACAGCTAATATAACAATAACTTTGTCCAAATATTTATGTCCTTGACTGTACATTTGCAGTCTTTCCACCTTGCAATCCACCCAACAAAACCAGAACCATACAGGCCTCCCCAGTGACTGAGGCTGCAGCTAGCCTCACTGGCAACATTAATGCATTCTCAGTGCCACTTGGTCTGTGTGAATTTCTCCAATTAAATAAATTTTATTTATTTGAATACTGTGTTTAATTTTAAAGGGAGAGTTCACCTTTTTTCCACATTTAAGCAGTTCTATATATTTATTTGGCAATTTCAGTTTTAATGTCAATACAGGAAGTTTTAAGATTTGTTAACACAGCAGATGAATATATTTGTATGATTCAAGCATTCAGAGGCTGGGAGGGTGGTAACCTTATTTTAATTAGTTTTAACAAATTATTTAAGCATCTGATATAAAAAAAAATGGCCTGAGGTGTCTGGAATGCACCATTACTGAATTTTATTTCATTTGAATCTTTTTGGTTTACTAAATAATATGAAATAATTTAATACACTGATTATGACTTATTATCACCTGACAGGGAGTGGGGCTGAAGATGGCAACAAATTTGGCTATTAGAGGACCTTATTGTTTGATATACAAAGGCGTGAAGTATCATCGCAGATCTAGATATGAGGGTACATTTAGGCTCTTTTTTCTTAACTATACATAAATTACTGTTCAATAAATAGTGCAGATTCTCATTCATACATATGTTATGTTACATTAAAATGCATAGAACAATAAATGATTAGTATGGCTGATATCAAGATACTTTTATTGCTGTTTTTTCTAATTACAGTGCCTTGAAAAAGTATTCATACCCCTTGAACTTTTCCACATTTAGTCAAGTTACAACCAGAAATTTAAAAGTGGAAAGAAAATGATAAATGGTTTTCAAAAGATTTTACAAATAAAAATCTGAAAAGTGTGGTGTGCATTTGTATTCAGGCCCACTGAGGCAATACTTAGTAGAACCACCTTTCACTGCAATTACAGCTGCAAGTCTTTTCGGGTATGTCTACCAGTGTTGCACAACTAGAGACTGAAATTTCCGCCCATTCTTCTTTGCAAAATAGTTCCATCTCAGTCAGATTGGATGGAGAGCGTCTGTGAACAGCAATTTTCAAGTCTTGCCACAGATTCTCAGTGGGATTTAGGTCTGGACTTTGACTGCACCATTCTAACACATGAATATGCTTTGACCTAGACCATTCCACTGTAGCTCTGCATGTATGTTTAAGGTCATTGTCCTGCTGGAAGGTGAACCTTTGTCTGATCCCCAGTCTGAAGTCCTTCACAGCCTCTAACAGGTTTTCTTCCAGGATTGCCCTGTATTTAGCTCCATCCATCTTCCCATCAACTCCGACCAGCATCCCTGTCCCTGCTTAAGAGCATCCCCACAGCATGATGCTGCCACCACCATGTTTCACGGTGGGGATGGTGTATTCAGGGTGATGTGCAGTGTTAGTTTTCCGCTACACATAGCGTTTTGCATTTAGGGCAAAAGATCCAGCTTTGGTCTCATCTGACCAGAGCACCAGAGCACATCTTTGCTGTGTCCCCTACATGGCCTGTGGCAAACTGCAAACGGGACTTCTTATCGCTTTCTTTTAACAATGGCTTTCTTCTTGCCACTCTTCAATAAAGGCCAGATTTGTGGAGTACACAAATAATGGTTTTCCTGTGGACAGATTCTCCCACCTGAGCTGTGGATCTCTGCAGATCCTCCAGCGTGACCATGGGCTTCTTGGCTGCTTCTCTGATTAGTGCTCTCCTTGCCTGGCCTGTCAGTGTATGTGGACGACCATGTCTTGGTAGGTTTGGAGTTGTGTCATACTCTTTCCATTTTCGTATGATGGATTGAGCAGTGCTCCGTGAGTTGTTCAAAGTTGGGATGTTTTTTATAACCTAACCCTGTTTTAAACATCTCCACAACTTTATCCCTGACCTGTCTGGAGTGTTTCTTGCTCTGCTTGATGCTGTTTTTCACTAATATTCTCTAACAAACCTCTGAAGCCTTCACAGAGCACGTGTATTTATACTGAGAAAAAATTACACACAGGTGGACTCTATTTATAAATTAGGTGACTTCTGAAGGCAATTGGTTTCACTGGATTTTATTTAGGGGAATCCGAGTACAGGGGGTTGAATACAAATGCACGCTACACTTTCACATTTTTATTTGTAAAATTATTTTGAAAACCATGTATCATTTTCTTTCCACTTCACAATTATGCACTACTTTGTGTTGGTCTATCACATAAAATCCCAATAAAATATATTTAAGTTTGTGGTTGTAACATGACTAAATATGGAAAAGCTCAAGGAGTATGAATACTTTTTCAAGGCACTGTAGTTTACCAAATCAATAGTTTACTATATTAAAAGAAGCATATTAATAAAATAAGCTTATGTGCTTAAATATAATTATTTAAGTATTTGCTTATTTTCAGTGCAATACATGGAAGGAGGGCATTTGGGTTCTCCTGGAGCAGCAAAGTGGGAACCCATTGAGACAGTTCGCAAATTCTTCCCAGAAACATGGATATGGCACCTGTATGAAGTGGGGTTAGTGAATCAGCATATTAATTAATTTAGTTTATTTTAACTGTACATTTTAATCTAGTACAGATTCAAGTTGTCAAAAAAGGTAAAATCAGTTAATCTATTGTTTGAATTGGCATTTTTTTACAGTGCATCTCTGCATATGTGATAGTGTTGGCTGTTTTTTGTTTTTTTTGCCATGAACACCAATCTTTTATCTGTTATATTAACATGTATTAACAAGAAAATACTGAATAGTGCATGCTGTATTTTTGATAATTAATAAGAGAAATTGAGAACAATGATTTTCCACAGTGACTCTGGATCAGCACATCTTCCTTTCACTGTTCCTGACACCATCACCACTTGGGAGACAGAGGCTTTCTGTGTGTCCTCTAAAGGTTTTGGTCTGGCTCCT
>JAQQZR010000003.1:16524821-16543149 GCA_030068235.1 Notoglanidium macrostoma | reverse complement strand
ATAACAACAAATGGTCATGCCATAAAGGCCTAGATTCTCACGGGAAAGAGCAAGGACAGAAGAAAGAGAATAAAAAAAGACAGTGATCAAATTAAACAAACACGGACAAGATTTTCAATCTAACACCATGAGAATGATTTCAAAAGATTTTTTCTTTTGTCAAAGGCATTCTTAAATGCTATCTGAAAATATATATAATTTAGACTAGGTATGAAATATTTGTGGAAGACATTTTGCAAAAAAAGTGTTTCAAAAAAATTCCCCTATGTATGGAGACTTTTGGGACAGCTAATAATAATAATAATAATTGAAAACTTGTTTTTTTTTTTTGTTTTTTGGAATGTATGTAGTCATTTGCCATAAATATATTTGAAAAGCTTATGGTTAATTTGCTCAGTTACTCAGTTAATTTGCTGATTTGAATCACGCTGTTCATCAGAACACATGTAAAATATATATTTTTCCATATACATTTGTTCTGCAAACAATGCAACTCGATGGGAAAATTAGTTTTATGGAAGGTTAATAGTGGCAGTGGTAGCACATTGGTTAAGACATTGGATTAGTGATCGGAAGGTCGTGAGTTCAAATCCCAGCACTGTCAAGCTGGTCTGCCCCACTATCGCTGATGTGCCCTTGAGCAAGGCCCTTAACCCTCAACTGCTCAGTTGTATAAATGAGATATATGTAAGTCGCGTCTGCCAAATGACATAAAATGTAAATGTAAATTAATAACATTCATGCTAAGTAATGCATGTAACCATGCCTATAACATAACCATATTACATTGGGACTGTTGCTATTTTAGGAGGCGTCTTAAAGGATTCCAGAATGTGGCGATTTGGAAGGACGACAAGAACAGCAGCTATACGCTGGAGATCCTACAGGGCAATAAAAGATTCACCCTACAAACATGAATCGATAGCTCCAGAAAGAAGTAGGTTTCTCAGATTTATCTCCTTATTCTTTACAAGAAATGAATTTTGCTGATTTGTATTCATATCATTATCTCTCTATCAGAAGTGGAGTTTACCTTTCCACCTAGTGACTACTGTTGTGTCAGAAAAGCAGGATATTTATTACATCCCAGGTAATATACCATGATTTAAAGCAGTTTCATGTTGTAGCGTAACAAAAAAAATTGCATCCTATTGTTAAACTCTCATTTTTTTAACAGGTGGATGAATCCTTGTGATATGGGGTCCAGTGAACGGTTAAAGTTAATGAGTTCATCTTTCTCTGGTTACAGTTTGAGGTTATATTCTTCTGGCACACCAAACACAGGTGAGCTAAAACTTTTGGCATATCATGGTATCAGCTGTTGGGTGTTGGGTCCAGGTTGCAAATTAAGTAAAAGCTTCATATTTGCTTTTAGTGAGATTACTATCTCAGTGCTGTGTTGAATTTCATCGACAGATCCCATAGAGATCCACAAACAAAAGTTATCGCTGTGGTTCAGTCACTTGCCTCGGGAAGAGAAACAGTTTGGGGGTTACTTTTCTCCTGAAACCATGCATGTAGAGCCACTTATTCTTGAGAAAACCCCAGAAGAGGGAAAAGGCCACTCGATTAATCCCTTTAAAGGGAATGAATCAGTGAGAAAATCCATCACAGCTGAACAGCTGTTTGACCCAAGACACAGCATCACAGAGGGACAAGGACTCAACATATTGCTCTATGGAGCTGTTGGCACTGGGAAGAGTACAGTTGTCCGCAAGCTGGTTTTGGACTGGTGTGCTGGTTCGGCTCTTTCCCAGTTCAAGCTGGTGGTGCCCTTCTCTTGCGAAGATCTCTCTCAGCTGCCTAAATCCACATCGCTAAGAGACCTTGTGGGTAGAAAATACGTACACCTTCGCAAGACACCGTTTCTCAGTGGAGATAATAACCAGGCCAATGAGGTCCTCTTCATCTTCAATGGAATGGAGAAGATGAAGTTAGACTTCAGGATTGGCACCACAGAATTATGCAGTGATCCTAATGAGGCTCTTCCCTCAGGAGCTGTTGTGGTGAACTTGCTGAGGAAATACCTTCTACCTGAGGTGCGTCTAAACTTCTGGTCTCCTTCCTTTAACTGTTAGCACCCTTATAAAAATTTGCCTCTATGCTGAGAACAACAGCACAGAGCATTTTCCAGTAATCTTTAATAAGGTTGGAAATGTTTAGGGGGAGATTTACTTTAAATATACTTTGGGGTGCCGATAAATTTGCCACATTTTTTGATGGAAGTTTTATGAGAATTACTTTGTTAGGAAAGATAAGTGTGACAATGTTTGCTTTCAGTGAATTTAGTCAAGTGTTAACTTTTCACCTCTCAGGAGCTATCAGAATCGTTGCTATGAAGACAAACTCCGGCCTATGAAATACACGGCTATGTAAACACCAGGGAAACACTTTTTGGACCTACAACCAAATCATATGAACAAAATAACCCTAATTGTCTGTTGATCGTGTACAGTGATGCTTGGAAGTCTGTGAAATCTTTAGAATGTTCTCTATTTCTGATCTGTCAAAGTGATCTTCATAACAGATGTTTGTGGTGGTACATAATTGCATGAACAAATGAGATGTCTGAGAACCTCAGAAAAAGAGTAGTTGATGCTCACAAAGTAAATTCTGAAGTCTCCTGCTCCTGCACCAGCATTCAGATATTTTTGCTGAATGTATTTCATGAAGTGTTTGCATTCGTTTAGCCCTGATTTTCCTTCAACCAACTGAAATCCCATCCCAAGGCCTATAGACCCCCACCCCAGCCAAATCATATTGCATTAATGAATTATTTGGCACTTCATACCCAAATAGTTGTTAGGAACAGCAAAAACAAAAAATAAACACAAGATAAATTCCTGGCAGTGCACCATATAAAAATAGCTATATTTCTTTTGCATTATACGTCCAGATGTCTTTGCCAGGCAGATGACCTATTAGCCTAGATTTGTGTTTTGGAGAAACCACTGAAGAAAATGGCTATGCTTCAACTTTAACCAAAATCACTCACTATACCTTTACCTTCTTGAATCTTTTTCAGGCCAGCATTTTGGTCACTACCAGGCTGTCTTCTGTAGATCGTATCCCAAAGAAATATGTTAACCGCTTTGCTCAAATCTGTGGTTTCAATGATCCTGATCGCCAGAGAACCTACTTTACAAGCAGGCTGTTACAACAAAGTGGAGAAAAGCCAGGCAAAGAGGCAGAATCTCTGATTGAGATGCTCTACCTCAACCTGCAGCGGGAGAGCCAGTTAGCAGCAGCTTGCTTTATACCTTCTTACTGCTGGCTCACATGTGCAACACTTCACTTCCTGCACTTTACTGATGCCAAGGCACCTATTCGCACTCTTACTGGTATCTACACAAGCTTCCTGAGGCTTAACTTTGGTGGAGAGGTGCTGACAATAGGAGGAGACCTATCTTCACAAGATAACCAGACTTCATTAATGCTATACGTTGTCCGAACTGTAGGGAAGTTGGCTTTCGATGGAGTTAGCAGTAAGCATACTTCCTTTTCAGAGACTGACCTTGAACAATGGGTTGGTGGAAAGACCAAAACTGATGAAGAGCTTCAGCAACTGGCAGTGTTTCGTACAGACGTGCTAGACTTCTTCCTTGTGCCTTGTGTGGAACATGGTCGAAAGTTTACCGAGTCAGATGAGAAGCGCTATGTTTTTGCTGTTCCAGCCATGCAGGAGTATCTGGCTGCCCTTTATGTTGTTCTTGGTGAGAACAAATCTGCCCTGGAGAAGGTGACTAAGGAAGTTTCATCTGCCCTCGGCCAAGCTGGCGAGGACATCACTACCTTAATGACCATTCTCTCCAAGTTCATACCTCTCAGGATCTTTGCCCTGTTCAACTTATTGAAACTGTTTCCTAAATTTTTTGATCGGGTAACTAGCCTCAGTAAGGGGCGCATTGCTAACACCATGGCTGCAGAAATGTTCCGCTCAGAAGACAGTTACAACGAAGATGTTCTCGATCAGATGGAACAAAGCTTGCTGGGAGTGCAAGGCCCGCAGCCACAGCAAAAAGATGACACAAGGTCCTTTGAGTTATACCCAATCTTCATGGGAGGACTCCTTCATTATGGGAACAGAAGGATACTGGACCAACTTGGATGCGACATTAAAAGTACCACAGTGGCCCAGATCACTCAAACACTAAAGAAGCAGCTGATAAAGGAGAGCCGTAAACAGCAGCCACCTGAGGAGTTGATGGATTTGCTGGTTTTGCTCTATGAGCTTCAGAACCCTCGGCTCACGGCTGAAGTTTTGCAGTCTGTCAAGATCATCAACCTGTCCAATGTGCGCATGACTGCACTGAAGTGCTTTGTGCTGAGCTCAGTACTGACCTGCTTACCTCCTGGCTTTGTGCTGAATGAGCTCAACCTGTCCTCTTGCCATGTCACTCCAGAGTTGCTACACATGCTATATCCTGCCTTTAACAACACCAGAAGCCTCAAGTGAGAGATTTTCTGTTTAATAAATAGAGCAATCTATTTGTGTTTATAAGTGTGGGGATATTCATTTGGGTTATTCATAACAACAGAGTTAATGACACTGTTTTAAACCCGTTTAGATGAGAAATTTGAAATTTTCCATAATTCTCTTCAATATATTACATATTTCATTTTATGAATAGACCAAATGTTTGTTAATACCACCTTTGCAATTGCTTTGAGAGTGAAAACTTGCCTTTATAATTGCTTGTGCTTGCACAAAAAAATGTAAATCAGTGGTTCTCGAAGTGAAGACCAGGGACCACTGGAGGGCCATGAAATATAACCAACGTGTTCATGATTATTATTATTTTTTTAATTTAGTCAGAGGGATGGAAATCATATCCTACTTATCAAAGTTACATTTATTATTGAGATGTTATAGTTTTAACATATAGACATTTGACTGCCCAGTTGCTCAGTGGCCGATGGATTCCCATCTATTCCAAAGCCCTATAACTCAACAAAAAATTTTTTTACCTAATGTGTTGTGTTTATGAAAGGTTAACGAAAGCTGTATGGCTCTAATATATTAAATAATTATATTTTACAAATTTTAGTAGTTCATGTAATAAATCTGTTTGATGGTATCTGTGGAATGTTTTTTATAGATAAATGGGTTCCTGGATACAAAAAGCTTGAGAACCCCTGCTATAAATAACCACAAAAACCACAGCTATGTGTGTTTTGAGAATCTTATTTGAGCATAATTTGAGAAAATTATACATTAAAGGTCTGTTTAAATAATTAGTAGTATAATTTATTATAACAGCTAATGAATGACCTTCTACATTGACTTGTTTTCACTGAAAGAACCCTTTTGCTTCCCAAATAGCAATGCATTAGCATACTGACCACAATGGTTTTTAATTTTCTCTGAGAAAGTAGACAAACTAATAGCATGCGTGTCTTTTTGTATTGTCTTCAGCCTGCAGTTTAACAGTTTGGATCCCGAATCCTGCATACTTCTGCGAGATCTGCTACTTGAATCCAATTGTAAAATTAAATCATTACAGTAAGGCAGATTTCTTTGCATTTTGTTTTGCACTAGCCTTGAAACTGCTTGTATTGAAGAGAGAATGATTGCTTG
Organism: Notoglanidium macrostoma; assembly: GCA_030068235.1. NCBI lineage: Eukaryota > Metazoa > Chordata > Actinopteri > Siluriformes > Auchenoglanididae > Notoglanidium > Notoglanidium macrostoma. The sequence goes on along the minus strand of JAQQZR010000003.1, from coordinate 16,537,571 downwards.
AATAGTAGCAGTACAAAGTACATGAACAATAAAACTACAGCCTTATGTTTTATAAATGTACGATCACAGTTTATCAAGTTTAATCTAATGAATATCTGGCTGCAGGTTGTGTGATAACTCCTTGCTGGACAGAGGAGCTAGCCACCTTCTGGAAAGTCTGTCTGGTAACCAGTCTTTAGAGAAGCTGTCTCTGATGCATACTGGTCTTGGTGATAGTGCTGCTACCGAGTTCGCTGCAAGGCTGGCCTTGCATGGTGGGTTACAGGAGCTGAATGTGGCCTACAACAACATTGGAGATGGTGCGGCACTTAAACTGGTTGACGCCTGCAGAGAGCACCCTACTATTCACACATTACAGTGAGCAAGACTAGTATAGGATTTTACCCTTTGGTTGTCACAACATACAGTGGATATAAAAAATCAACATACCCCTGTTAAAATGGAAGGTTTTTTTAATATAAACAATTAAACCAGGATAAATGTAACATTTTGGGTTAACATTTGGGTTACATAACATCCATATTATGTAATATGTATATATATATATATATATGATAATTTGATTGTGCATCAATCTAAAGCACATGCTAATCCCTAAACTAATACTTTGTTGAAGCAGCTATTGATTTTATTACAGCACTCTTTTTGGATATCAGCTTTTGGACATCAGCTAATATCTTGACATGGCAATATTTCCCCACTCTTCCTTGCAAAAACATAAAAACATTCTGGATCCATCAAATTGCACAGTCATCTCTTGTTCACAGTCCCGTTCGGGGCAGACTACAGATTTTCAGTTAGAATCAGGTCTGGGCTCTGGCTGGGCCGTTCCAAAATGTAGACCTTTTTTTTTTTTGGTGAAGCAATTCCTTTGTTGATTTGATGGTATGTTTTGGGTTCTTGATGTGCTGGATGGTGAAATTCCTCTTAATTTTCAGCTTTCTAGCAGATACCTCAAGATTTTGTGCCAAAATCGATGTATATGGAGCTATTTATGATTCCCTCCTTCTTTTGTACCCCTATTCCGGTCAATAGCTTTCAACAAAGAGATTCCGTTCACACTTTCTAAGCTCTTTGTGGACAGTGGAGTGAAATGAAACCAAGAAGATTTTAACTTTATTTGGGGTTAATCACAGACACTTTAATTAATGGCAAATGTATGCTTACTACTAATTAATATGAGAATTGTGTGAGTACAGGTGGCTTCACCTGCTGGGCATTTCTGCCTGGCGGACCTCCGATGGTGCAATTATGCCGGCTGCGGTATTATCAGCCAGGAGCCAGTCTTGGATCCTTGCTTTCCCAAGACCTTGTCCTTCAAGTCTATTCAGAGACCGATATTTGAATGCGACTAGTTGATTCTGAACACAGCCGCATCTCCAATTATAAAAGGGTGTGCACACAATTTATGTTGGCAGCATTTTGTGATGTAAAAAAATTAAACCATTTTAACAGGGGTGTAGACACTTTTATATCCACTAATACACATTTTTTTTAATTATTGTTAGAGTGTAACAGTCATGACTAAGCAAGATATTTTCCTCTTGTCATCTTCCCAGCTTGTATTTGAACCAGCTAACCGATGCTGGGAAGCAATCGCTGCATGTCCGTGGTGTTCCGCAAGAAAAGGGTGGAAGACGGGTGAAGGTGCTGGCTTCAGTGACCGAGGGCTCAGACATCTCGGAGGACTGGCATCCCATTCTGAGCATCATAGGGAACAACTCCTCATCCTGGGAAAGGGAACGTGTACGCGGACAGCTTCAGGTTTTTCTGAAGGATCTGGAGTGGGGCCGTAAACAGCACTCAAGCTTCTGGAAGAAGTTGCACTTCCGCAGAGTGGAGCGTATGGTGAGGCAGACACTGCGCATGCTGGAAAAAAGAAGCACTGCTAATTGATGGAAACGCTTCATTACTCACAGCCCTGGTGCTCTTCTGGGAAAGTTTATGTGAATTCTGTGTACAAAAACTACGTGCAAATCTGGTCTTCCGTCTTGGCATTAATAGTTTTAATTAATGGTTATGTGGAAATTCTTAAATAGGTACTTGAACACTCAGCTCAGGTGCACAAAAATATGGCCAAAGGTATGTACATACCTGATCATTCACACCCATGTGCGCTTGTTGAACATTTATCTTTAAGCCATTCCTGATTTAGTCCCCCCTTTGTTATTATAACAACCTTCACCCTTCTGGGAAGGCTTTCTACTAGATTTTGGAGCATGGCTATGGGGAATTGCACTCATTCAGCCACAGGAGCATTGGTGAGATCATGCGCTAATGTTGGGTGAGGAGGTCTGGGGCGTAGTCAGTGTTGAAGTTCATCTAAAGGGGTTCATCTAAGGGTTGAGGTCAGGCCACTCATGTTCTTCCACTCCAACCTTGACAAAGAATGTCTTCATGCAGCTCGCTTTGTGCGCAGGGCTATTGTCATACTGGAACAGTTTTAGGCCTCTTAGTTCTAGTGAAGGGAAACTGTAATGCAGTACAATTGTGCACTTCCAATTTTGTGACAACAGTTTGAGGAAGGCCCAAGTATAGGTGTGATGTTCAGGTGACCACATATGTTTGTGTATGTAGTGTATTAAAATAGCCATTACCTGTTCAGGATTAATATATATATGGAGAAAACTGTTACATTTGCTTGTGTTGATGCAGTCATTTTTTTTTCTGAATACTTTTTGAGGTTTGGTTCAAGATCAAAATAAAAATGTTATTGTTAAAAAGTGTTAGAATGAAACAAATTATAAAACCGAGGAGTGGTTCCTCGTCAGAGCGCTGTACTAACAAAAAGCATGTTCTGTCTTGAAATGAGATTAAATTTGGAGTTAAAGGTGTAAATTAATTTTTCTAATAAATAAATTAATAAATAAAATTATTTATTGTGCCTTAAATTTTAATTTCAATACTAACATGGCAGATGCAACTGCTTAATGGGTTTGGAAAAAGTTAAACCCGATCATGTGCCTTTAACTACATTTCAAAAAGTGGTTGACATTTTTTTATATTTATAATGTGAATGCCAAATCCTTTAAACAACAAAAATAAATAAGCGAAATGTCTAAGAAATACTTGTCAATCTGATTTTTTTTTTTTGCTGTATTTATTTAATTTAATTCATAATTTAAAATAATTAAAATATTCTACATTGATTATTTAGATGTGATCCTAGGCAACATTATGTAATAAAAACACTGGGGTCTAGTTATGTCTGGCTCTGATATTGTCTCATAAACCTCAGCTTAAATATTAAACTCGAGTGAGTTAATGTGGAGAAGAAAGGAGGAGTTCAGCAAGCTAAACAGCCTTCGTGCTTCAGGTGTGCACCTTGAACCCTCTCACTGCCTGCAATCCTGTCATACTGCCAGGACACAAGCAACAACATGAGATACACCACAGGTAACTGTAACCAGTATTAGCTTGTTATTCTCTATAAATCGATTTGATTTGATTGTTTTATTGTCTTGGACAAAATAAGTGTTTTACAGTCAATCACAATCAACAATGATTTTTTTCATAATTAAGGATTCTGTCTGTGGTTCACTGTACACCTAATACTTCTGATCGGGTTTTCAACTTTATTATACTTGTGATGGGGTCATACACTTTAGTTAATATCATTTAGTAACTTTAAAAATATGCATTTCTTGAATGTGTGTTCTTGGATGAGGTATGGAAAATTATCCATAGCTTAACATTCAAAGCAAGACACCACACATGAGTAGAGGGTTCTTGTTTTTTTTTGTTTTGTTGTTGTTTTTAAAAAATAGAATCTCAACATATTTTTGGCAGTTGACATTTGCTGATATTCTTACAAGTAATCTTTGCATTGGTATGTTTTCTTATCAATATTTGCATTCATTTATAGAAATTGAGGGTTCGTCTTTATCTAAAGACCTTTTAGAGTTCAGATTTCTGAAATGTTATTTATGGTTTAATCCAGAAAATACTACAAGCTGTTATATAATTTGTTTTCATACCATTGTGCTGTATAAAATCTATACAGTTATATGTTCACCAATTCTCAACATTTTGAGAAATGTGTCTGTATTAAGCCTCTAAATAATGGAATGCAGATCATCAGATGTTTGGCTCTGAACGAAAAGAACCAGAAGATTTTTAGAAAAAGAAATGTTTGAGCAGACATATGTTATAAATGCAAATATCCAAGTATCTGAAAAAAGGATTGAGGTGACCAAAATTGTTATTTCTCCCTGTAGTCTTTTGCCTTAAATAATGTCAATGTTAAAATTTAACAAACAAATAAAGACTGTTTTAATATGGGCATTTATTAAAATTTTTAGCTAAGATTGCTACAATCAGCCATGGAGACGAGTAATCAAAGGTTCTTCACAGTATAGCCTGAGCTGACAACTTATATGAAAGATCTGAACAAAGTCTTGAAAGGATTGAGTTACAATGACATTCACATTTATTTTACAGAACCAGGAGATGCAACAGACATGCCACAGTAAGTTTCCCAATCAGAGAAATAACCTTGTGCAGAAGAAGTAATACATGACTGCTCATTGTTCTGTTATATTGTAATGAATATATTCAATATTTTTTGTATTCACTACACTATTGTATTCTAATTTCAAAGGAAGTTTACATTTAACCCAAAAGAGGGGATAGACAATCCAGTGCTCATGATCTCCGATGACCCAGGTGGATGACATGATAAGCAATATGACAGCAAGATCCTAAATAAAAGTATATAATGTTTAATAAAACTGTATCTGAGAATAAACAAATCTGTTTTCAGAGCCAGATATGTGTCCGCGGTTATGCCTGCTGAAGCGAGAGGAAGGTCAAGGCTTTGGTTTCTATCTGCACAAAGAGAGTGGCTGCAGGGGCCATGTTGTGCAGCAAGTTTCCCCATGGGGTGCAGCAGAGCGCAGTGGCCTGAGAGATGGAGACCACATTCTAGAGGTCAACGAAGTCTTTGTGGACAACCAAGAGCATTCCAAGGTAAAGACCCATGACCTAAAAGATGGGTTGTTGCTTGAATACTATCCTACTGCATCCTACACAACATCCAAATTTCTCCGAGATACACCTCCAAGATATCAAATCAAATCAAATCAAATCACTTTATTGTCATATCACATTACTGGCACATTGGTACAGTACATATGAATGAAATTCTTGTGTGCGAGCTTCACAAGCAATAGTGGTGTACAAAAAGAATAAGAAATAAATATGCACATGCATAAATAGGTGTGAATACAAGGCATATGTATTCATATGTATGTATTACTACATGTACAAGATATAAGAAATGAATGTCTGTAATAGATATAAATACAAAATATACATATATATATCTATATCTATATATACATATACACATGTGTGTGTGTGTATGTGTGTGTGTGCATGTGCATATATCTAAACACATACAGAATGTCCGCAATGAATGTTGTGCAAAAAAAGCAATTATGTGCAGTATGGAGTGCAAAGTGATGTAGTATTGATAAAGTGACAGTGGAGTGTCTATGAAGTCTATGAAGTATTAGTGGACAGTGTTCAGCAGTCTGATGGCCTGATGGAAAAAGCTGTCCCTCAGCTTGCTGGTTCTGGACCAGATACTGCGATACCTCCTGCCTGACGGAAGTGGTTTAAACAGATTGTGACTGGAGATCATATAGAGATCATTTGTGTATTAGGAGAGAAATCAACCATCTATTGGAGCCAGTTCCAGCTCACTTTGGGCAAGAGGTGGGGTACACGCTGGGCAGGTCGCCAAACACATAGAAAAACCCACATAGGCATGGGGAGAACATTGAAACTCCAGACAGAAAGGCCCCAGTCAGCCAGCAGATTCAAACCCAGGACCTTCTTGCTGTGAGGCGACAATGCAGCTACTGCCGATCTCAAACAATGCTACCAGAGATGTGAGATTTGCACTATTTCAAAACTGAAATGTCATGCCATGAGTACATGTAGCTCATTTCCACTAGCAGCACTATGAACAGGTAGACAAATGGCATTGTGGGTAATGTGAAAGTGAAAATAGACCAATGTGTCACTAAATGAAGAATAAATAAAAAATTCAGTACAAAATAAATATTGCATGGCATTGAAGATCACATCGTTTAGTACTTTAGTTTGCTCAGTGTGTATGTGTAAAATCAAAAACCAGAACAATGCAAGGAGACTTCAGATGGGATTCATTTGTGTAGCTAAATTCAGCTTTGGTTGTCCCTTTTTGAAGGTGGTGCTGAAGGTGCAAGCATCTGGGCTACAGCTGTGTCTGTTGGTCTTGAGTTCTGCGGAGTATGAAACAGCTATGTGTGAAGGAATAGACCTCATGGCTCTGTCTAGGGCTCATCGAGGTGAAGGCTGTGCACGTCCTCGTTTGTGCCACATCAGCAGAGAGCCTGGCATTGGCCTGGGACTCAGCATCATCCCCATTGAAGGTACTGTATTTTATTTGTACATGTGCAGCAGAAAGAATGAATAATGATAGAGATGAGTCTTAAAATGCACATATACAGATCTGATCTAAATTAGGGAGTGTAGATTAAGTATGCCTTATATTTGTTTGCAGGTGAGAGAGGAAAGTATTATCTAAGCCCAGTGAGTGAGGGCCCAGCAGAGGGGGCTGGAGTTCAGACGGGAGATCGCCTGCTCTCGATCAATGGTGTCATGGTTTCAAAACTCACACATTCTGCACTGATGAAAATGGTTGGTTGGCATGGTATTCATCAAGAATTTTGCCCATTGCTGCTCTTTTTTTCCAACTTTTGCTGTTTTTTGTTGACAGTTTAAAAAGTGTGGAGAATATATAACCATTTTGGTGATAGACAGCAGAAGTGAACAGAGCTATATGAGTCGAAGGTTGCCCATTCTGCCTGCTTTTGCCAGTACTCATAACCTGCCTCACAGGCCAAAAACCCTAAACCTTACTCAGGGTCCACAGGGCTACGGGTTCCTCTTACGACAAGAGAGGCTGACTACAGGAAACATTGGTGAGACTTTCATATGCACAAGCATTCTTTCATAAGTATCACAAATAATTGCTTCATGGTGCTTTTATTTTATTTTGTTAAATATTATATAAAATTGTACACTCACTGAGCACTTCATTAGGAACACTATACTAGTACTGGGTTGGGAATCCCTTTGCACTCAGAGCAACCTCAAATTTCCTTGCCATCTTGGAATGGATTCTGCGATTTGTTGTAAAAGTTCTTTTGAGATTCTGGTCCATGTTGACAAAATTGCATCCCACAATTCCAGCAGATTTTTCAGGTGCACTATCATGATCCACATCTTCCGTTCTACCACATCCCAGAGGTGTTCTATTGGATTCAGATCCAGTCGCTGTTTAGGCCACTAAAGAACAAAGAGTGTTCATGAAGTCAGTTTGAGATGACTTTTTCTCTTGTGACATGTTGCACTATCATGCTGGAAGTAGCCATTAGAATGAATGTTTGATGGGCCCAAAGTATACCAAGAAAACATTTTCCCCTCCATTACACCACCTCCACCAACCTGGACTGTTGACACAAAGGAGGTTGGGTCTATGGATCCATGTTTTTGGTGCCAAATTCCGATCCCACCATCTGTGTGCCTCAGCAGAAATTAAGATTCATCAAACCACTTTAATTTTCCAGTTTTGGTGAGCCTGTGCCCACTGCAGCCATGGTCTACTGCTATTGTAACCATCCGCCTAAAAGTTCAATGTGAAGTACATTCAGAGATGCTTTTCTGCTCACCACAATTGTACAGAGTGGTTATCTGAGTTTACTGTAGCTTTTCTGTCAGCTTGAAGAAGTCTGGCCATTCTCTGTTGACCTTTCTCATCAAAAAGCATTTCCATTATCAGAACTGCCACTCGATGCTTTTTCTTTATTGCAAAATTCTGAGAAACCCCAGCAGACCAGAAACACTCAACCGAACCCACGTGACACCAACAATCATTCCACGGTCAAAATCACTAAGATTATATATATATTTTTCGCAGTATGATGGTTGATGTCAGCATCAACTGAAACTGCTGGCCTGCATCTGCATGATTTTATGCATTGCACTGCTGCCATAATAAGATCCTAATCCTATGAACAACTCCAATTCAATTTAGAATTCACAGGATTTCATTTGATTTCACATGTGTCTTAAGAAAAGATACAAACTCACCCTGTACCTAACTCTTACCTCTGTATCCTTTCATGCAAATTAATTCATCCATTCATCTCCAGTAGTCAGTGGGTTGTGACGGATCTGGAGCCTGTCCTGGGAACGCTGGGTGTCAGGAGGAATGCACTCTGGATGGGATACCCTATGTTTCGATGCAAACTGACTCTCATAGTGATGAAGTGTGTGCTATGTGTCTTGGCTCCCTACAGCTCACCTGCTGCGAGAGGTGGACCCGTGCAGCCCAGCTGAGGCAGCAGGGATGGAGGACGGGGATCTGCTGCTGGCGGTCAATGGGGAGCAGGTGGAGAACTCTGAGCATGAGGACATAGTCAGCAGAATACGGCAAAGCGGGCAGCAGGTCACACTTACTACCATCTCTATTCAGGGCAGAGACTACTACACACAGGTGTGCACGCACAATCAAATTCACACATGCAAATGCATACACACACAAGGGTGGAGTACATCATGTACTAAATTCAATGTCATACAAAGAAAAGTGATTTGGTAAGATTTTACCATTCTGCTCTCTTCTTCTGATCTTGCTGATGTTTTTGACTAAACTCCTTTGGGACTTCAACTGGGAGAAATATGCAAACCGTGGCTAAGATATGCCTAAAGGAAAACTCCACCCTGAAACACATTATACATATTTATATTAAAACAATCTTTATGGCCAAAAGTATGCAGACACCTGACAAGCACACCCATGTTTGGCCTTCTTTTTGTCAATTGTCACAAAGTTGGCAGCACTCGATTGTCTAGATGGTCTATGGATAGATAGATAGTGTATGCTGTAGCATTACAGTGTCCCTTCACTGGAACTAAGGGGCCTGATCTGATTTGGAGCACAAATCCCTACAGCCATGCTCCAAAATCTATTGAAAAATCTTCCCAGAAGAGTGGAGGTTATTATAACAGCAAATGGGGACTAAATCTTGAATAGGATGTTCAAAAAACACATATGTATTTGGTGTCCACAATCTTACAGTGTGATCCTACCTATAGGCCATGTGCATATGTGAAGTGCTTAGTAATTCTGGTGTAATTTTTTGTTTGCTGTTCCTTTTCCTGATGAGAAATAAACAGTTATGTGTTACACTGATGTCACAGTGAAACATTGCTAGCACAGTTACAAAAATTTCAATGACCTCGTACACAAAGGATAGCGTAAATGTTGTGCAGTTAGCGCCTTAAAAAAGATCATGAGCTTGTTTTCTCACTCACCATTTCCCACCGACATTCAATATCATATAATGAGAAATCCACTGTAGAAGTGGTTGAGCCCATAAATGTTGGACTTCACTTGCTTGAGTTCACGTATACATTTTAGCAGTGTGTACAGATGAGGTGATGAGAAAGCTGGACGGATTAAAGCACTGCAGCATCGCTCTATTTAGGTAGTGATGAAGCAAGGGCTAAATCCCACTGGTACCATTATCAGCATGTAGTTGAACAGCATTATGGCAAATATAAGGAAACCATTAACCACAGTGGAAGTAGACCAACAAATGCATTATGTTTGTGGATTAACAGCATTAATTTCCTGGTTGTGCCCTTTACAGCTGGGGATTTCACCGCTGATGTTTTATGAAGAATACATTCCACAAAGAGAGCGTTTCCCCACAATCACTCGACCATCCAAGAGCCTGCAGCGTCCTCGACTGTGTACCCTTCACAGAGAGGACACAGGATTTGGCTTCAAGTTGGCTTGCAGCCAGAATGAGTGTAGGGTCTACATTGCCCAGGTTCTCATCTGTTTTCTTGGAACATTTTATCCGTAATGAATCACTGAATCATTAAGTAAGCATTAAAAGCTTAGTCATATCACAATCACAGCAAATGAGATTTCCGCAATGAATCACTGATCACCTCCAAATGCTGATGCAGATCGACATGAGATGTTTTTCTCCGCTAGGTGGAAGCTGGGCGTGCTGGACAGAAAGCAGGGCTGCGGGAGGGGGATGTGATTCTGGAAGTGAATGGGCAGAATGTGGAGCATGAGCATTTTCAGGATGTCGTGACACTAATCAAGAAGGGAGGCACTTCACTTATTCTGCTTGTGGTAGACAAGGATGGGTGTGAGAAACTCAGAACAAGTGGTGCACTGATCCCTCCGGATGAGCGCTTACACAGCACACAGGTGAGAAAATGCACCCAGGTCAAGTCACTCGGAGAGAAAACCTCAAAAATGTATGCGCAATGGCACAGTAATTCAGATATGTAATGGGAGCTAGAGCATTTGAAAACAAATAGTTAAACCAAAAGGATCCTGTAATGGTCAGTGTAAGGGTTGCAAAACCATGGTGATGTCTCTTTTTATGCCGTTGAGTAATCTTGAAAGTGATTGACAGAAGCCCGATAACAAAATACAACAACTAAATGAGATGAAACAAAAGAAATTACTTACTTTTACTAAGTTGATTTGCCGATATCTGAGGTTACAGGTGAATAAACACTAAGATTCTTCACCCATGGTTCGGTTTAACATATTGACTCTTTGTTTTGATTCAATTATTGATTTCTTTAAGTTATTTAATAAAATATTAGTAAATTCGAATGGGTCAAAGACAATGAGATCCATCACCATCAAGGTTTTAATTCTTAGTGCACTCGTTGTGATGCTATAGCGAGATACAATTATCATTGATTCAATAATAAAAATAGATATACTGATAGATATACAGCAGCTGATAAGAATGCTTACAGCATTAATGTGAACAGGCAGAGCATATATTGTATGTATATGTAACTTAAGTATTTGTGCACCACAATTAATGGTAGCAGTAGATGAATAGACAAACACAGAACCTTCTTAATCATCACTCTCTTATGTATACGATGCTTTTCTTGCAGATTCCAGGTTCAACTCAAGACAATTTTGTATAAAAGGAACTGAGCCTAATAAATACCTGGACTGTTCATCTCTAAAACCACATGAAGCAAGCTGTGTACTGCTGAAACCAATAAATGCCATATCTGCTGCTATCTACTGGAAGATATAATGACTGACTTAATTCATCACATAAAATATTTATTATAAATGTATGTTATTAATTCATAAATATGACTAATACATGATTAAGACTCATTCATGGACACACACTACAACGCAGCACATGAATGGCTGTGATTGTTTTTCACTTCAAAAGCTTTAAAATATACACTTTATAACTTTTAATATTCAAAATCCCATGACGAACATGAGTCCGTTTCTGAATTATTTTAATCAATGTAAATCTCCATACTTTCATTAAAAGGGAACAAAAAACATATATAAACTGTTTGGTTAAAGCAAATTACTCAAATCGCTCTCGGTTCAGGTTTTGCAATTGTTTCTACAAAACATGTTTCAAATATGTTTTTATGTATATTATAAATGATGCACATGTTTAGATTTGTAAATGTATATGGTAAACAAGTGCTTTGTCTTAAAATATTTCAGTTTTCCTTTGGTTAATGTCCTTCCTTGTTTCTTCATGTATATTTTCTGTTTATCCATTGCTCTGTGGGGTAAAAGGATTTTCTTTTTAAAGGTGTTTTAAAGGTTAGACATTTTCATCAAGGTAATCTAAATGTACAAAACCAATATAAAATACACTTAATTTTTCTACTAACCATGTTTGCTTCTGTTGTCCAGGTCTTAAAGGCCACCTTCAATTTCTTTTATAAAAATAATTGAAATAAAAAAATTATAATAAAGAATAATAAATAATAAAAGAAACCTTTATTTTTTAAAATAATACATTAATAATATGTGATATATTTGAGTAATACTCTGTATATAGCTATATAATATAATTATAATATCATATCACACTAGGTCATATTTATGTATCATATTAAAAGAATAATTGAATTGGTATGTCAGACCAATACCAAGGAGTTTCTCACCCATGAGAATGTGATCAATTTGCTCAGTGACCCTTTCAGCGTCCTGCATGCTGAAACACATGGGGGGTTTAAATTTGATGACATTCTCCCATGGTCCATCTGTGCTCAAGCATATATGTTTCTCTTTCAGTCTGGAGAAATAGAATGACACCAAAGGCTTTTAGATCAAGATCATTATTTGAGTGAACATTAATAATATTAACAGCTTCTTTGTCCTATGTCTTGATATTTCTCACCTCTTAACAAGCAATGCTGCTTCTTCCGTTGCTGGTGTTAAAAGCACTCTGTCTTTAACCAGTTCAAAGCCCACAAAGAGACCTACACCACTGCGGAGGACATTTTTAATCAAAAAACAAAGTTTTGTCAAATGGAATGACAATACCTTCTGGTTCAAGAGAACACTCAGGTTTGAGAGGATGCACATGTTTATTAATAAGCATTAGCCGAGCTCAAATTTCGCACAATTTTTAAAATGAGATCTGAGCTTGGGGCGGCACGGTAGTGTGGTGGTTAGCACTGTCACCTCACAGCAAGAAGGTCCTGGGTTCGGTGCCTTTCTGTGCGGAGTTTACATGTTCTCCCCGTGCATGCGTGGGTTTCTTTCAGGTGCTCCGGTTTCCTCCCACAGTCCAAAGATGTGCAGATTAGGTCAACTGGCTACTCTAAATTGCCCATAGGTGTGAATGCGAGCGTGTGTGGCTGTTTGTCTGTGTT
>JAQQZR010000003.1:16492513-16508627 GCA_030068235.1 Notoglanidium macrostoma | reverse complement strand
TAATTGTCACAGGTGTCTACAATTTCTTCCAGTGATCCAAAGAGCCCGGACACACAATGCCATCCATGAGTTTATTTTTGTGACACTTAAATAGAATTTGCATCATAATTTGGAACAGGGTGTGTGTATATATATATTCTTTTTTGCAAAGAAATGAATAAGTAATTGCTTATTTTGGTATACCTGCCCTTGTTTGTGTTTTGATGTTTGCAGATATTGAGGCGGTGGTGGAATTTTTAGAGGAAGTTATCGCTGGCCTTCTGGCTGACCAGGAAGTGCGCACTTTTGGAGAAGTCATGGTGCCAGTATTCGATATTTTCCAGGGTCGTGTGAAAGACTTAGACCTCTGTCATCTGCTGCTTTATTCCTATTTGGAAATTCTAGTGTACTTTAGTCGGCAAAAAGACATTGCAAAGGTTTGAGCCTTGTTTCACTTAATGTAATTCTGAAATAATAGATAAAAACAGGGGACTGTAAATAGCTGACACAGCCTCATAAAGTTGTGAAAAATAGTCTAATTAGCCCTCTCTGCAGGTTTTGGTGGAACACATTCAGCCCAAAGATCCTACTAATGGACTTCAGTATCAGAAGACTCTTCTGGGCACTGTGTTAAATATATCTTGTCTGCTGAAAACCCCAGGGGTGGTGGAAAGCCATGGCTTTTTCCTTAACCCGTCCCGCTCCAGCCCGCAGGAAATGAAGATTCAGGAATCTAATATCCACCAGGTGACAAACTGTAGCTTGTCCTTGAGCTCATGTGAGTGTATTTGAGGATAGAAATCAGGACCATTATTATCATATCTGTGTTTTTTCTGTTCCCTGTATTAGTTTATGGGCCAGTTTCATGACAAGTTGCATCAGATTTTGAAGAATCTGCTGCAGCAATCAACAGAGACTCGCCACCTTCTGCTCTCGTGGCTGGGCAACTGCCTGCAAGCCAACATGGGTCGTGCCAAAATCTGGGCCAACCAGATGCCCGAGATCTTCTTCCAGATGTACGCTTCAGATGCATTCTTCCTAAACCTAAGCGCTGCACTCCTCAAACTCTGCCAGCCTTTCTGTCGCCCTCACTCTCCGAAACTCCTGACCTTTAATCCCACATACTGTGCTCTTAGAGACTTGAGTGAGGAAGAGAGACGCAATAGGAACGTGCATGCCAGAGGTATGATACCTGTCTTCCTTTTTGAACATCACCCATTCATTTTCTTATCAAATTTTAAAGGTTAAAACAAATCACACACTTCCCTCTCCAGGGCTTGATAAAGAGACATGCCTGATTCCTGTTCCGCCTCAGCAAACCGTTGACTTCCCCCAGTCATACAGCCTCCTCACCGAGAACCTGATCCTCACTCAGCTCACCCTGCACCTGGGCTTCCACAGGTCATTTCTGCTCTCGTACATATGCCCTCACCAACAAAACAAAGTTATTAACAGCTATAGGGGCAAATTCAGAGTTAACAACCTAAGTATAATAATTATGTCAGTATTTACATGAGGAAATTTCCATGTGTTCAGAGTCAGGTTATGCGCATGCTTAAATTGATTTTCAGGCTGGCCCATTCAAATTACGCAATTCAGCTGCTGGCAAATGTAACACAATGTAACAAAAGCAAGACACAATGTAAAAATGAAAAAAGACTAATACAAAGATAGGCTGAGTAAATGAGAAGGTGGTAAGCACAGTAATAAACATCTAATAGGAGTCTACTATATTACTGTTATATTATATTGCTGTATGAGTAGGCTTAGTTGAAATTATCACAAAGTGTGTGTGTATATATATATATATATATATATATGTATAATGTATGTATGTGTGTCTTCCTCAACCTCGGGTCCTGTACCAGACACCTGGCAGTTTGAGGGTTCTGCGCAGTATCTTAGCTGTTCCTAGAACTGCACATTTCTCAGTTGTTGTCCCTGGAATCTGTTGGTTTGGGAGTCACAGCCCCTAATGCTCCTATTACCACTGGAAAGACTTTACACTTCACCTTCCACATCTGTTCCAGTTGTTCCTTCAGGCCTTGGTACTTCTCAGTCTTCTCATTCTCCTTTTTCCTGATGTTACTGTCAGCTGGGATTGCCATATCTATCATTACAGCTGTTTTCTGCTCCTTATGAACCAATGTCGGGTTGGTTGGCCAGCAGCTGCTTATCTGTCTGGAACTTGAAGTCCCATAGAATCTCATAGCTCTGTTGTTCCCAACCTCTTTCGGTGGTGTCTCCCATTGGGACTTGGGAACTTGTAGTCCATACTTGGTGCAGATGTTTCTGTACACTATCCCTATAAGCACCCAGAAGGAATGGTCTGATTTGGATGTAATTCGGTACACGTGCAGACAAGCGGTGGGTATGTAAATGATTACCCGGACACAGAGGATGCCTCGTAGAGGCATTAGACAGCATTACCAGCACTTGATGGAATTTGATAGGGGACACATTGTGGGTTTGCATGAGGTGGGGTGGTCATATTGTGCAATTGTATTTTAAGTTATTTTAAGTCAAAAGTTCCTGAAAAGTATTGTTGCCATGTCCACCGATGTCACCAACACTACTGTAGTAATGAGCGGAGTGATACACACAGAGTGAAACATCCCAGTGCGGTTATAGTAAATATAAGTTGTTGTATAATATGGCTAGCACCCTTGTTTTTTGTAATCATAATAAGCTGACCAAGCATTTACCTGCTTTAATTTAATTCATAATTATCCATAAAAAAATTGCTCTGTGACATAAGCAGCTTCTCTTATTAGTATACTGTCTCCTCTGATGTGCAAAACGGCTTAAGCCTGAAGTACAATGTCAGCATTAACTTCTCACTAAATTTGTGTAACTCTTCTCTAAATGCAGCCCGTAGTCAGTTTTAGTAATGCCCTTTGCTTCAGAAAACAACTTACAGATTTTTTTCATAGCCTCTTTTAGTGATCCAAAACAGATACTTACGTAAATTTCTCTGTACAGACTTCATGATCAAATGGTGAAAATGAACCAGTCGCTGCATCGGCTGCAGGGCACGTGGAGGGAGGCACAGCTCAGCGGAGGTCCGATGGCAGAGCAGCTAAGAGAACAATTTGAGCGCCTCATGACCGTTTACCTGTCCACCAAGGCAGCTGCCACTCAGCCTGCCATGCTCCAGAACGGCCTCAATCTGCAAGCCTCCTGCGCCTCTCTGCTGGTACAAGTCAGTCTGGGAAACCAGGCCCCCGAGCACATTCCCCTGTCCTTCCCTCTGCCTTCACTACAGAACAGCCTGCTCTGCTATGTGCCAGGTCATACAGCCCCTTATTAATAAGTCCTCGCTATGTTCTCAAATATCTCTTAGAGGCGATTAGATATTTTTATATTATTTGTTGTATTACAGCTTTCACAAAAGTATATTGGGCACGTGTGGTTTTGCAGAGTTTTTTGCTGAGAACATGGGCGATTTCTTCATATTCCTGCGGCGCTTTGCGGATGATGTGCTGGAGACATCCACAGAAAACTTGGAGCAAGTCCTCAACTTCATCACGGTGTACATGGGAAACGCAGAGAGGTGGAGTAACCATTTTCTTTTACATTCTCTATGTGGGCACATGTGTTTTATGCTTGTTATAACTCCTATTCTGTTCTGTCTATGACCATTTACTGACAGAATGAAAAATCCTCACTTGCGGGCAAAGCTGGCGGAGGTTTTGGAGGCTGTGATGCCGCATATGGATACCGTGTCACCTGGCGCTCCCCAGGCCATTATGTTCCAGCGACAGAGGGCATTCTGCTCCTACTGCCATGCACCTCGTCTGGCTGAGGCTCTCATCACTGTGTTTGTAGACATTGAGTTTACTGGTGAGTTTCACCTGTTTTTGCGCATTTGTAAAGGTTTTCATGTGCTCCATGTTCACTGTCAGTTTGTAATGGCTAACCTGTGTTCGATATATATATATATCTTCAGGTGATCCTCATCAGTTTGAACAGAAGTTTAATTACAGAAGGCCCATGTACCCCATTCTGAAGTACATGTGGGGTGAGGAGAGCTATAGAGAGAGCATTAAGGTGGAAACATCCAAATAATTGGTTCATTTTTGTGTATGCCGTTTAGGGGTACTTTTGATTAACTGCAAGTTGAAAAATGTCAAATTTAAAGTTTACGCTTTGTGTTATTTTAGCATTTGGCAGATTTTGCATCTGAAAATCTAGAGGCCATGAATCCACCTCTCTTCTTGAGGTTCCTAAATCTGCTTATGAACGATGCCATTTTCTTGCTAGATGAAGCCATACAGGTATCTGCTTGTAACTATATATTATTTATACAGTATATGTATTGTGCATATGTAGTGCTGCTCAAATGTCAGCTATTGATTAAAGATTTATTTGAACCCTGTTCTCTCTGGGGTTTATCGCTTTAGTACCTGAGTAAGATCAAGCTCCTCCAGATAGAGCGGGACCGTGGTGAGTGGGAGGGTCTGGCCCCTGATGCCCGCCAAGAGAAGGAGTCCAGCCTGCAGATGTTCGGACAGCTGGCTCGTTTCCACAATATCATGTCAAATGAGACGATTGGCACCCTGGCTTTTCTGACATCTGGTAAGATACATGGTGGTATTTTGTGTCTTTAAAGACTGAGATGTTATGAATTTCATGTCCCTGAATTTCTTCTTTCTTTTTTTTTTTTTTTATCTTACTCAGAAATCAAAGGCATCTTTGTTCATCCTTTCCTTGCTGAACGAATCATCTCCATGCTCAATTACTTTTTGCAACACTTAGTGGGACCCAAGATGGGTGCTCTGAAAGTGAAAGACTTCAGTGAATTTGACTTCAAGCCTCAGCAGCTAGTGTCAGACATCTGTACTATTTACCTAAACCTGGGGTAGGCTCTTTTATGCATATTAAACGTGCACATTTCAAGCAGCGTCATCAAAGGCTTCAACTAAACTAAAGGTTTCTTCGGCACAGAGATGAGGAAAACTTCTGTGCCACAGTCCCAAAGGATGGGAGGTCGTATTCCCCGACCCTTTTCTGTCAAACTGTTCGAGTCCTAAAGAAGATCAACAAGCCTGGGGATATTATAGTGGCTTTCAGTCTCCTAGCAGATAAAATAAAGGTTTGATACATTATTTATTAGTCACCCAGATGCATTATTATTATTCTTGTTGTTTTCTAAATTCTTTAAGTCTTTGTTTTGTAAAGTCTCTGGCAGATCGACATCAGCAGGAAGAGGAAACCTACTCAGATGCTCCAGATGAATTTTTGGATCCCATCATGTCAACCTTGATGCTTGATCCCGTGCTTCTTCCGTCTTCCAATGTCACAGTCGACCGCTCAACAATAGCACGGCACTTGCTTAGGTGCGTGACACAACATTCTGTTTATGACATATGAACCCACACAATCGTATACGTCCATTCACATGACGTTAGCGTCTCAATCTGAATTCTTTCTTGATCTCATTTTTTTCTATAGTGATCAGACAGACCCTTTCAACCGCAGTCCACTTACCATGGACCAGATCAGACCCAATGAGGAGCTCAAGCAACAAATCATGCAGTGGTTAGCTGAACATAAGCAGGGGGGCATGCAGATGGGACCCAGTGGCTAACACACACACATACACACGCAACCACCAATCTCCTATCCATACACATCTAAGCCACATAACACACAGGACACGTTCATTCAATACAGGAGCAACACGCAATCTACTGACATGGTGTAATATTCTCTGTTAATTTCAGATATATTCAAATAACATAAATCTGTCTAAAGTTAGTCTAATTTACATCTGCTCAAAAACATTGTCAGTAGCGATATTAAGGTCTAACTGCGCAGCAAGCTTTTATATTGCTGCAATAAACGGTTCATAATATTTGCTGTCTTGCTTTCTGCCTTGTAAAGATTTTTTTTTTCCCAGAACTTTTTGATCTGTGTGTACAGACAATACAACAATCTTCAAAAATAATAAAAAAAAAAGCAAATAGTTAAATAGATTTGTCCTCTATCTTTAAGGAAAACAATTTTGATAAATTGATGTTTCGGTTTTGATAATCGTGTGAGAAACTGAAACAGTGTTGCCATGCTATCCCATTTTAACAGGACAGCATTCTTATAAAATGGCTGTGTTTTGTTGTTTTACTACAATGATCAGTTTTCACACAGTGTTTTGCTTTGATGCTTGTGTAATCCTAATTATAACCCCTAGATGTTAAGTATAGTTACACTTTAAAATTTGAAGTCTAGCTTTTTTGCAGGACAGAATGAAACTACAATCAAGTCATTGCATCTTTTCCACCCGCTGCAATTGCACTGCACATTTTACTATATTTTGCTCAGTACAAAATGAAGAAGTGCTTTTTTTTTTTTAACTTGATGGTACATCATCATAGGTATGTGTTACATTTTTATGACACTGTAATGACTTGATATTTGTATACTGTCATCTCTTTGTATACTACAGGAATACATTATGCATTTTTAGTTACTGTGACTCATGGTATCCCAAACACAGAATGACCTCAGTGTGAAACTGAGAAACTGTAGATGTCCTCAAAGGTTTGACCTTGTCCTCTAAAGAGAACTTTAAAGCTGACACCAAGTACTCTTCATCTGTCTTTTAACAGATTGTGCCCTTAAGGAAACTGGTTTGGAGTAAATCTGAATGTAGTCTGTGATGTATTATTATTATTATTATTATTATTATTATTGATGATGATGTTTTTATGCCAGCATAGAAAGTGTGCTTAAAATTCCCCATGTTCATCTGTTTGCACTCTCACAATAACTTTATTTGATCACAAAATTTGTCTTTGTGTTAAAAAATAAACACAAACAGGTAATGAGCATTTTAATAATGTTGTTAGTTCTACTGTTTTGTAATAACATTTGTTTATTCTGTTACAGATTTGCTGCATTACAGTTGTGTTTATCACTAACTAAATATGGCCATGAAGGCAGTTTTCTCTTACAAGAATGTGTCTGATAAGTCTCATAACATGATTTCCTAGTGACAGAGCATTATTTGACACTGACCTTTCTTTCCCCCTTAGCAGGTTGCTCTTAATATTATGTTTGCTAATATAATTTAATATTTTCAGTGAAATGGTCTATGCATTGTAACAGGAAGCAGTCAGTCATTATTAGTGTATTATTAACGTACAAGGAAAACATGCTGTTATTAAATAGTAATTGGGTTTGTCATGTTTACTAACCATTTCCAAAACATTTCATCCCTCTTATCAGCGCGGTCTGTTGCCATGGCAATCTGTACCACTTCTTAAAGCGCCTGTGATTTAATGTTGGTTTTTTAAAGTGTTTATTTATCAGGAAACTGGAAAGGTATCAGGAAATTTTTCATATTTTCTTGATCTCGAATTATATCCAACTTTAAAAAAAAATCGAGTATTAAAAAGTGGTCTCGGGTTGAAAACTTGTCTTTATTTTTGTGAATATAATTGTGTTAATGCATTAATGCGTGGCCGACTGTTGTTATTTATTCACGGGTCTCGGGGATATCAGTAACACAGAACCTGCGTAAAGACATCATTGAGCGTTTTCTCATCTGAAGTCGGGGTCCATATTTACCGCCACCCCGGAACCTGCATACTGAAGTCTCGCCGCTTGCCGAAAGTGGCAGTTCGCTGAAATCGCTGGTTTGGGGCTACGCCCACCGAGCTCCCTGATCCGAGGGCAGGCAGTCAGAGTGTTAAAATGGCGCACAGCTGTCGGTGGCGGTTCCCTGCTCGGCCCGGAGGGAGCAGCAACTCGGGCACTGGGAGAAAAGCGGGCCGGAGCCGGGTCACGGCTTCACTCCGAAATGGCGCGGGAGCTCCTTCGACCGCGAGCGGGCTCGGGCCCGGGTTCGACGCGGCGCTGCAAGTGTCCACTGCGATCGGCAACAACCTGCAGAAATTTCGGGATGTTTTGGGCGAGTCGAGCGGCTCCAGCAGCGGGGAGGTAAGCGACACCTTCCGTCGGCTGGCTAGTCGTTCGCTTTCGGGCTTTCCTTGGAGGAGATCTTGCTAGACTATAGCTGAATTTTGAGAGTCCCCTTGACTGCTGCACACTCAGCCTTAACAGTTATTTTGCTGCGCAGCAGGCACATGCCTCCCATCCATGTGCTGTTTTCCTCTCTAACTGCCCTAGCTAGCTCGCTAATCGTCTGATAGCTAACTTACTGATAGCTTGACAGCGTATCAAACAGTAAACAAAATGAATCCGTATTTCATTTTGCCTGTCAGCGAATGCACTTCTTGTGCAGGTGCATTTAATGGCGGGTTGAGTAGCTAATAACGTACACCAAGAAGCACTGGCCCGTGGAGTACTACGTCCTCAATGTTTTGACAGAAAAGACTTTGAGACACAGCGATAGTTATTTGCTAGCTAAATACCCAACGTTGCTAGCTATTTAACCACGGTTTCTTAGGTTTTATACCAGCCAGGTTGTGAATTTAAAGTGCCTAATAGACTTTGTGTACAACTCTAAATCTGAGCTATATGAGAAAGCCAACTAACGAGCTAGCAAGAGGGCAGAAAAACAACACCAAGCAGGCTAACACACTGTCCCAGTGGTGCTGTGTGGTCAAACTAGCAGAGCTTCAGATAATAATAATCACCCTTCAGGGGTGAAGACTTTTGAAATTTCATCTAGTTACGTTAAATGTTTGTTTTTTCATATTCGTAAGCTTGCTGCTGTGGGCTCAGCTCAACGAACTCCAAGCGACTGAGCGTTTATAACAGACGCCAGGGAAAGAAAGAATAATAATAATAATAATAATAAAAAACTTATCAAGCCAGCATTTCTGATCTTCAACGATATTTTCTCGCGAGTAAAAACCACGCTGCGAATGACTAATATTTGCAGGCGTCCCTGACAGCTTGTGAAACGCTTCTTCTCTGAAACCTGCCAGTGTTTCTGTTTATTTGTACCGTTTAGTTCTGAACTCAAGGATATTCTCAACATCACCTGCTCCTTTTCTGAGAAAACCTCGTTGTTGTTTTTGTTTTGTTGTGGTGTTTTTTTTTTTTTTTTTTTTTTTTTAGGAAAGTCACTAGCTAGTTATTATTATTCTTATTAAGGGCTCATCCGGGCCCTGCAAATAGCGCGATGATGCTAACTAGCGACGCAGCTGCCATTATTTTCCTACTCAGTTAGCAGGTTGCTCGCAAGTCCAAACACAACTATTCATCTGTCTTATTTACTCATCCGCGCCACTGACATTCGTTTCGACCCGCTTTCCACTGCCTAACAAGGTTTTTGTGATTTGCTTCACCATCTCTCTTTAAAAAATAGAAAGAAGCAACAATCCGGGGTTGCCTGTTTATGCTAACGTTAGCCTGTTAGCTCGTGCTGATGATGCGCAGGAAAATGGGAGGTGGACATGTTTTTTTTTTCCCCCGTAGCACGTATTGCGTAGTAACAATATGAATTCGGGGAGAGCTGAAATTGCGAATTATATAAGCAGAGATGTAGGAAGTGGGGCTGTGGCGTCTGATAGGACGCTTATGATGATCTATTGGAGCAATGCAGACGGAAAGGCAGTTATTTGAACAGCGAAAGGCTCCAATAACAGCGTGCCTTTGCTCGGAGCTCGTGCGTGTGGTGTGGGGGGTGTGTACTGTTACGAAGCAGCTCCCATCTTCCTCCTCAGTGATGAGGGGGCTGTGCACACTGTACATCACTCTCAGAACGGAAACGTGCAGCGATCGAAACAAAATGCACCATCCTTCTTGTCTTTTTTTTTTTTTTTTTTAATTTTTATTCCTTTTATTTTCTTGTCATTTAAAAAAATTAAAAAAAAATAAATTTTTTTTTTTTTTTCTAATGCACGGGTTTGCTTAAAGTGTCCCTGAGCATGCCATCTACAGCAAAACGAAATAATAAAACCCCTGGGTGCATGCAGTTACAGGGAAATAAATCAGCCATGCATGGTGAGCTTGAAGCAGAGTTACTTTTTCCAACCCGGATTTTTTACAGGAACAGCATGAAGTGTTTTATTCCACAGTGCTTTATAATACAGCAGTTTGCTAATGTTTACTATTTTTAGTCATTGATCATCATGTTAACCATTTTCAAGTTCAAGTGGCTTTCATTGTCATTTCAACCATATACATGGGGTATAGTGAAACGAGATAACGTTTCTCCAGGACCGAGGTGCTACATAGAAGACAAGACAGATGCACAAAAGGTGCACGTGTGCAAGTGAAGACGCATAAAGTGCACGTGTTCAAACACGACATAAAGTACGAGTGTGCAAACAGCGCAGGCCTAACAAGACCGAAAAGACTGTCCAAATGTATGGCTAATCCAAATACAGCTGCATATGTCATGGGAACTAATGCTCTTACCCGTCAGCTTCTCTTTTCTCTCTTGACGGGGGAAGAATTGTCGTATTACAGAGAACCGGCAAAATCCTCTGTCCGAAAACTCCCGCGTGTAGGAAAACTGATGTTCCTTTGACCGTTGCAAAGCGCCGACGCTGGCCACTCCTGACATACATAAATGTTAAATAAATGTGTCCTTCAGATTTATAAGCCTTAGATTACATGGTGCAATCTCCACACGAGCCACTGTGAATAAGTCGTTGCTATAGAAAGGATATTAGGATGAGCGCACTAACGCGAGCCTATCCGTTGTGTTTGCGGACAGCGCTACTCTCAGAGCCTCTAATATAGGAAATTAATCAACACCGTCTGAGCAGTCAGATTCATGAGTTCAACAGCACTGGTACAAATACAGATGAATAAATAGTTTTCTTCTTGTTGTTGATGTGAAAGAAGCTGTTGCAATGCCTGGGAACGTCTGTAATGGTAATGGCAGGATGAATGTCATTCATATAAGCACACCTCGATGCTCTCCTGCTCTACCATTACCTTTAGCCAACTAGCCTTCTGGCTAATTCAGTATACCAGCATTATCACAGGGAGATTATAGTTTGCTCGGTTTGAGTTTGATCAGATTAGTAGCGAATGCTAGCTAGTGAAATGTAGTAACGTAACGGGATAATGTTTGGTGAGCGAGTTTTCTAGTTAGGCATATTAATACAGACTTACTTGAAATGGATGGGTATATGATCATGTAGCGCATCGCACTTGCTTTGGCTGTGGGGTGTTCTGTCCTCGCATTGCACATAAAAGATATTATTCTTGTTTGGATGGTTACTTTCTTTTCTCTCAGTGTGTTCATCTGCAAGTTGACTACACCTTGTGCTGGCAGGAGAGTTGATGACTGTGCTGTGATTGACTTTATTTGGAATGGTTTCGTCAGCGAACCGCGTGCTCCTGGTTCTGAAAAGGTTCTCATCCGATGTGTGTGTTACAGCAGGTGGTGGGAATCAGAACGAGCAGCGCGTCATCCGCTCAGGTCTAGTTCACAGGCTACATCAACGCAGTGTCGATGTTTCTCGGGACGCTGTCGGACATGGCAGCTGTGTTTGTGCTCCATGCTACGTATAATTACAGTGTAATTGCAGTCTTTTCTCAGTAATTAACCTACATATCTGAGGAAAATGTTGATATCCCTGACATCCTACATATACATTTTTGTATAAAAGTTGTGGTAGCGATAGACCTTGTTTGGCTGTCATTAGCTAGCGTGAGCTCAGGATCCATGTTACCCAGTTGCTAAGCAACAGTGTTTTCATGATTTAACCAAGTGTTAAGATATGTTTGAAAACATCAGTTTCACTTAAGCACACCATAGCGCTCCCTGAATTCTTATTATGTAAGACAGAAATACGGAGCTGTTAATAGGAAAATGTAAACGGTGCACTTTACCAATTTTTTTGGGAAGTGATCAGACTACAGATTTTCTTTTCTTTCACTTTGACAAGTTGGAACAAGCAACTCCATCTGCTCCAACCGGACCCCGAAACCGCATACGAGCGGAATAAGAATGGGAGATCCCAGCGGAACCTGCAGCTTATGGACGTCGCATCCACAGTGTCGCGGTTGCATTCAGAGGGGGATGTTGCGCCTGGCCAGGATTGTTCAGGATCATCACGGCCTGCTGAGCGCACACAGCAGCTTGAGGCCAGCATAAACAGAAGGACACAGAGTCCCACATTCAAATCCTGTGTCTTGTGTCTGCTGGGTCTTAATGGGAAAATATCTGAACGTTGCATAATCGGAAGAGTGACAGGAAGGCGTCTAAACCCCAAAAATGTGATGTCGCTCCTCTAGGATGGCTGCGTCTCATTCAGGTTCAAAAGTGCAACAGTCAGCGATTTCTGTTCGGAAAACAATAATTCAGGGTGCATTGTGGGTTTTATTGGGGAACTCTTAGCCGAGTTCTCTGACAGATAGAAAAGAAAATGTAGAGTACACCTTTTTGATATGTTATTCCCTGGTCTTTGAAGCTTTTTAGTCATCCAGGTCAGTTCAGATGCCTTGTTGTATTAAGTCAAAGTGAGTAGATTGATTGTAACACGTTTATAACAGGTCCAGTCACCTACTCGGCTATAAGGCAGTATTTTCTTGTGAGCAAATCATTAGGCGAGTCATTAGGGAGACACTACCTTTTTTTTTTTTTTTTTTTTTCTTTCTTTTTTTTCTTTTTCTTTCTTTTTTTCGTTCTTCTAAAAAGAGTCCACATTTGGCTTGCCTCTTTGTGTCCAGCTTCCCAAAGTAGAACGTAGATCACTATCAAGGCCTTGTACAAAAGTCGACTTGAATAGATACAACAAACGAACGCTTTGCTCCACTGGTTTCAAACGAGCGGCGTAGCTTTATGCAGAGGGAAAAGGTCCAGCAGGTGTTTGGCCTATTTATGTGGAGAGGGTCTGTCTCCCCCAGACAGCGTGTGGATCGTAGCAGGAAGCTTTGTGTCTGCTTTTATTCCAGCCTTTAAGAAACGCAGGCGGCTGAAAGAGCACAGGCGTGGATATCAAAGGGTAAAGAGCAAGCCCTCGTCCTCCCCCAGGGACCGCGCTGGGGGACATGCACTCCCATCCATGGTTTTATTCTCCCTTTTTTTTCTGATGAGTTGAACTCCACCGCTTGTAGTTTGTAGGGTGGGTGGTTGGGTGGGGGTCAGCCCAGCCATTTGAGTGTAGAGCACTTGTCTTTCATTTTTATGTCCTACGTTACACCTAGCATGTGGCATGGCTTTGTGTGTTTTTTTTTTTTTTTTTGTTTGTTTTTTTTTTCTCTTTCTCAAATCACACCTCTCTATTAAGACCACATTTTTTCCAGTTGTGTGGGTGTTAGGTGCTGGAACACGCTGCTTGTGCAGACTCCGTCTGAGCTATGTGGTAAACGGGCAACGAGCGGCAGAATGCACGCGTTTCAGTTGCACAGCGCAAAGGGAAATTTCTCCAGGTGCTTTTGAAGTCTTCTGAAAGTGTAAGATGAAGGCAAATTTACATTGTCAGGAATTCCCCTTCTTTTATAGTGCTATGTTGGGGGTGGTGAAAGTCACTCACTCTCCATTCATTTTGCAGTTTTATCTTCCTAGTAATAATTTGTCTTGCTATGAAATACAGTCCTTGTGCTTCCTCATTATGTTTCATACACAGTGTTCAGATGTGTTAATTAGACTCTTAAAGCAGCTCGTCTGGGGTTTTTTTATCTTTTTTTTTTTTTTTTTTTTTTTTTTTTTTTTTTTTAAAGAGGCTCTGGTCCAAATGCATTTGCCAAAAACTCTGCCTCCTTTGGGAAATAGTTGCCATTTATCTGTAGGTTCTGTATATTCTGTCAGATATCCAGGAGTTTAAAGTTAAACATGGGCTATGTTATTTGCCGCAGGCTTGTGCAGTGATTATAGGGGATTTTATACGTTTAGTATCATTGCTCACACAGAGTAGTATAATTATTCCCTATTTTCAGGAGTACAGCATCCGTGCACTTCCCAGTTTCTGCCTCGTTCTTGACTTAACTGCCGTGCACAACTTTCCTGGGTTTGTGACCATCTGCTCAGGACGGGATACGTCACGACCCTGTGTAAACAAATAGCCTGCTTGTTAACCTTTTGTTAACTAAAGCTGACAGATGGCCCGAAAGTTACACGTGTGAACGGGGAGCATCTCGCTCGGTTTAAGCATCATGTTTAAAATAGATCTGTCAGGTTTCGCTAAAAATGCGCTCAGATTTTTTTTTACTTAAAAGTTTTAATGGAGGAAAAAAAACAACAACCAAAAACCAGTTTCTAAGATGAATCCCGATTCTAGTTTGAACAGTTTTGCATCGATTCACTAAATAAATAAATAAATAAATAAATAAATAAATAGTCTTATGTGTAATTGACTTTAAGCAAAGAGAAGCTTGTGCAGTTATATATTCAGCGAAATGGTATTGATTTGTACTTTTTACTCAGTATAATGGTTAACGCTTGGAATTTCTACACATTTTTTCTTGATTCAAAGGCTTATGCAGAGGAATATGCATATACTATATATTGGCATACTAATATATGGCTAATGGCTATACTAATATCTGGCGATATGATGCGTACCATGCGTATCATGGATCAGTATATTGTGATATATAAATTGCGATACTGTAAGCAAGATGATGTATTCAGATTTTTTTTTTTTATGAAAACATAGTCATAGTATAAAGAACAGGTTAGCAAATGCTAGCCTTAGCGGTGTGCCCTTACGCTACTTCCTGTCAAATGGCTGAAGATAGAGCACTGCCATCTAGTGGTTGGGGGTGTAAATGCAACACTGTCTGCCTCGTTTGTTTACATGAAAACCATAACATTTTTAAGAATTGATACAGTATGACAAAACATAATCTCATAATACTCAAGTGTATCAATTTTTTCTTAGAGCCATAATACGTATATTAGTGTCACTATTTTTAAATGTAAAGCAAATTTCTGTTCTCTTGTTTGAATCAGGTTAGATCAGTGAGGCTTTAATAAATGATTATTTTATATGTCAAGTAGTTGTTTTTTGTTTTGTTAATTGGCTAATCTAACATTTACTCCCTGTTACAGCAACTGGTAATTCAAATCAAAACGAACTAATGACTAAAGAAACTTGAAATATGCAAGTTTCAAATGGACTGCGCTTAATGCAGCAACACCGAACCAACAGAATCAGTAAAATGTGATCAATATAGTTGGCAAGGATTTTGCATTATTGTGAATTGTATTGTGTGAAGCACATTGTGACATTTGATTAGAATTGGCACCTCAGTCCCAGTGAAAACAGTGTGCAGTATAGAAACACGTTACATTGTACTACGCTGTTTGCATCATGACGTAACTTTGCGTGGAAAAAAAGTCATTAATGTAAAGCAGCAGCGCAGGCAGATCCTCTCGGTCTCATTCGCACAGCTGAAAGTCAAGCGCGTCCCATCATTCACGCTAACGAACAGTTTAGACGTTGAAAAGACACTTCCATGGTGGCGTATCGATTAAACTGCACTGCAAGAGTAATGGCGTTGCCTACATCAACAAACACAAACAAAAACTAGACACAGTGAATCGGTACCGAGATCCCCCGGGACATGACGGCGCTCAGAAGTGAAGATTATATAGCAAGTAGAAACAAACACGCAGCCAGTGAGTCCAGTGTTGAGTAACAGAATTCGCTCAGCGGACTTTTTTTTTTTTTTTTTTTTTTTAACTCCAGAAAGAAGAGAATATGGCTCACACTCTTTTATAAGGTTCACGTGCAGTTCGGCTGCACTCGGCAAAGACCCCTTTTTTTCCACGTTTGGTCCCTAAGCGAGCAACGTTTATAATGCAAGTGAAATCGGAGCAGGTTTGTTTCTTTCATTCCTTAAAAAAAAACTGTCACGCCAGTGTTTAAATGTCTTGTTCCTAGTTGGACACCCTGAACACACTGCTGTACACACTCATCCCCCACTAATCACTTCCTCAGTCACCTTTAGTTAAAATGCATGGTAACCTGGCAAACAATTAGGTTGGATCATAATGAGAGTAGAATTTACTAGGAATCAAAACTGAAGTATTGCACATCAGTCTTCAGTTTGTCCTCCAGACTTTTACTCGGACAGTTGTTCTGCGGACTGATGAATTGAAAACGGATACTTTTGGGAAAACGGATCCTGAAGGAGAATATCTGAGCATCACCTTTGTGATGTCAAGCAAAAGCACAGTTGGGTTATCCATCCATCCATCCATCCATTATCTATACCGCTTTATCCATCTGGGTCGCGGGGAAGCTGGAGCCAATCCCAG